>JAHWFP010066180.1:96740-110861 GCA_023313725.1 Lithobius niger
CAGCCATATTATTGTCCAGTTAGACGAGTATGCATTATACGGTTATCCATTACACGATATTCCGTTTAGATGAATTTTCAGATATTTTATTTAGGCATATATTAGACAGCCATCCCATTATATAATTTTCCAATTTGACTTTCGTCCAACGCACCCTTCAAGACTTCCTTTAGAAACACCAAGGATACGTGGTCAAGGTAATGGAACTATCAAATTTGATGAAGGTAAATAAAGGGCGTACCACGACCCATCACTAGTTCATAGCTTCAAAACTGGTGAGCATGCCCCCAAACCATATAACAAGCAGGTAAAGTTCCGTTCGCATTATAAATTCGAGGCTTTCAAGTATTGTTGAAAAATCAATATTTACCGTCCTCGTCTATAGTTTGTTCCACATTATGTTTTCAGAAAACTGACTGGATGACGACTCGTTTCCTTGCATTAAGAGTGCAAAAAAATGTGGATATCACATTTGTACACTCAACAAAGTTACTGTTAGAGTTTACGAATGGGATGTTTACGGATTTTCTGCACTCGTAGTGGAAGAAAACGTGGCGTCATACAGTCAGTTTTCTGAAAACATAATGTGGAACGTTTGTAGCGTGTTTATTTATTTTTACTGTTGTGGTTATTTTTTCTATGATGCACCTTAACTTTGCATTATTAACAATGATTGTAATTTGCTAATAATAGTAACTTTGCAGTCGCTTTTATTAAAAATAGTTATTTAAAATAGTATTAAAATAGTAATACAAATAGCAATAAAAATGGTAGTAAAAATACCTAATAAAAATTTTAACAATTGCTTATAACAGTGGTAATAATTTTATACTGCTATTATTGTAATTTTTTTTTTGTCTACGATGCACCCAAACTTTGCAATTGTTTCATATGTTGACATTTGTAATTCTTGTATTTTCAAGTTATTTTTATTATGGTAGCCAACACACCACACGCGAGCACTAGCTCTTGTGGGGTGAGGGCACATACGGAGTTTTGTACCGATTTGCCCGATTCAATAAACGATTCAATAAACAAAAAAAAAAACAAACAAAAAAAGTATAGAATTGCATTGCTTTGTAGCATAACTTATTTGTATTGTGTAGTTATCTTTTTATTTTTTCTGTTGCCTGTCCTCGTCACGAGTTACGTCAGTGAGGGTGGTGCCTCATTCCATGATATTCCTGGAAAAATCTTTACTTACTAATTTATCCTGCAACACTTGCCACACCATTTGCCAAGCATAGGCTGTCCTTATAGTTACCATCTAGTCATATTGGTGCTAAAGACTACGCAACATTCAATTCCTACAATGAACTAAAACTTAAACCTTTGTGTTAAGTAATACTGACTATTTGTAGTAAATATTTTTTGGGTTAACAAGAGAACATATTCGTTCTCTATTGATTTTGCTCTTATTTAACGTATGAACGAACCTTTGAACTGGAAGAGCTCTCACGAAATGATTCTTGGATCATCCTGTGTGATTTTATTTACAGTATTGTGATTAATTTTGTTCCTGAACACAGCTGTAAACGACTGAAGGGCTAGATCAACGTTTGGTTAAGAACACCATCAATAGGAATAAAAAGAAATAGGGCACTTAGCAAAATTGCACAACCCAAGCAAACTGCAGCTTTTGTGCTGAGATCAGATCTGAAGCATCTTAACCTGTCATGACTGCACGCAAGCATTTTGAGCACAGAATAGGCAGTGGATGCAAATATATTGCTAAAGTACAGTCTTCATACATTAATAAGAAGTTTTGTATTATGCCATCCCATCTTAAGCTTGAAAGTGAAACTGTTGCGTATAATCCGTTTGGATTGCCGAGGGACTAAATGAATTTTTCACGTCCGTTTTCCATCCTGCTGTGGCCTGCTTTATCCAGTTTAGACAGTCGAAGTACCATGGTGAGGTATCGTTCAACAGAATCTTGGTCAAGGCACATCTAAGGAAATTATCTGAGTCAAAAGCCATTTGGCCTGATTGTATCCGAGCTGTTTTTTTTTTTGTTTTTTTTTTAAGAATTCTGCAGCTGAACGTCCGGTCAAACTTATTTTGAGAGGTCCAGTGATGGCTTGGTTCCTAAGTATTTGAAATTCGCCATTTTAGTTTCAATATTCAAGAGCAGGGATACGTCAAATCCCTGTAACTACTATTGCTCAATCAATCTCACCTCACAAGTCAGCAAGGTGTTTGACACCAGCATCGGGAAACACTTAATGATATATCTTGACGATAACTTTCTACTTGGCAATTCCCCACATGGTTTTCGTAGAGGTCTCACTAATCTGCTGAATTACCCATGACTGGCCTAAGTTCTTGGATGGAGGATTCGTGTGATCTTATTTGACTCGATCTACCGAAAGATTTTGACTTTGTTTCACACTGGGTGTCGCTCCAGAAATTAAATAACATGGTTGTCATTGGTAACAGCTTGATTGTATCCGCAACTTTATTTCCAACTGCACCCAACGTGTTTCTGTTACCAGCAGAGTACATTCATTAAAAACGAAGCCTTTACATGCTTCGTTTTTTATTAATCTCGCATTGGTGCTGATTTTCCTTCAACAACCAGCAGAGTACCACAAGGCTCTGTTTTGGGACTCTTGCTCTTCCTGTTGTATATCAATGATTTGCGTAGTGCTGTTGTTAACTTGTGTTGTTAACTTGTTACCAGAGGAAACAAATGTTTTTAACAGATTTATGTTGAAAAAAGGGCTGAATAGCGGTAATACAAACATTGGGTTATTGTGTAAATGACTTTGCAGATGATGTTTCGATTAACCGTTGCATACGTTCTTGGTTAGACTGGGATTCCCTGCAAATGGGTCTTGACGAGCTCCAAAGGTGGACGTCTGAAAATAAGCTCTCTTATAATGTTGGCTAGAGTTCCATACTTCACCTTGACAGACATGATCCTGCTTGTGGTTATACTACTAACAGTACCTTCATTGATCATGAAAAGACCAAAACACTTTGAGGCACTTCATTCGGGATTTTAAAGGGCCACCCAATGCCATCGCAGCTATCATAGGCAACCAGGTGCTTGATAGAATCAAAGAGGAATTTCTAGCACCTGGACGCAAGAATCATGTGACTGCCGTATGTTACATTACACCTCATCTTGACTATTGAGTCCAGGTATGGAACCCGTATTTTGTTAAATATAAAAAAATAAAAAAATAAACATATTTGAAGCAATTCAGAGGCGTGCTGCAAAAATGCCACCTACCCTGAAAACGTATCATACTAGGAGCGTCTTATAGGTGCTTGGGTGTGGCTACCTTGGATGTGGGGTGACTTGCTTTCAGCCTTAAAATATTCAACCTGAACCACAGAGACTGCGAGAACTTTCAACCATGCTACTTTTCAGGCTGCCATAGGGTCCATGATCAGAGGGCCATGATCAGAAACTGCAAGTTCCCTATACTAGGACTCGGACTAGACACAACTTTTTCAGTGTCAGGCTAATCACCCTGCAATTCATTCCCAGGGCCTCTGTTCAGAGGTAGTGATACTGATAGGCTGCAGGCGGCTTACGATCGATGGATAGCTAGTCTGTGAAGACCTGGTTTTGTTTTTTCTAATCTCACAAGTTTTTAACTCTGGCTGTGTATTCCTTTCACGTTGTGGTATGCACGTGTGTACGTTAAAATTAGATATGTAGTAAATATTGATTGATGTCTGGACGTACAAGCACTAGTGCCTGCACAGTAAAAAAAATACCTTTCCACTTGTTGTTACTATTAAATGGAACTAATTTATTTTCTGCCGCGACCAGCTGCAACTGAATTTTTTTTTATTTCATCGTGGATGGAGGGTGTTTAAAAAGAAAATACCATTGAGTCGCGTTAGAAATTGGCCACCTAGAAACTGGAGTCGTTAAAATTATGGTTAGAAGTATAAAATTTAATAGTTTCGTTTATTCGCGGATGGGTGACTTTACCACACAGATGGCCGAACATAGGCGGTGTTTTAAAACACTTAGTATTTTTAATAATCTCCTGTTTAACGATCCTTCCTTCTAGTTCACCTGTTTTATGTATCACGCCAACTGCATTCATTTTTATCGTCATTTTACCCCTTCCCCTCCCGACCACCTACCAACCCATTTTGCGACCATAATGTTTATTTGGGGAATTTTAGAAGGTTGAAGTTCTCTATGTTGAGGAATTGTTCGTATTGGGGAAATTAAATTTTGCTTTAATGTTAGAAGGCCGTTTGTGGTTCTTGCTTCAACTGCATCGGTGCGAATAGGCTGCCGCAGTGGCCGTATGCTTTTAGTACGAAAATTATCAGACTTCATTAATTATTTTTCGGCGGCACACACACAAAATGGATTTCACTGTTGGTTGACGAAGTTAACCATTCGTCGTGTATACGTTCAATGTACAGCTTTACGTAATTGAGTACGCGACTATGTAAACGCATAATAAATTGTTGTAAACGTTTTTTTAATTAAACTTGCTCATTTTAATTAAACGCACTCAAATAACTCGTGCATTTTTCAGATGTTGTATTTTTACCCTTTTGGATAAAACATTTGTTCTTTTTAGGGAAAAATAAAAAAACAAACGCATACAAGTTAACACTAAAGCTGGGCCGAGCCCGTTATTTACCTGTGTTTGCAGTATCGGTAGAAAACAAGATCGGTACACAAAACCACAGGTCAATCGGGGGGAAAAACCAAATCGACGATATTTTCACTTCTCGTCGACAAGACATCATTTGAAGGGTTTTCCGTTAGCTTTCTAATGGTCTAAACCCATAGTAGTTGTCTCTTACAGTTTAGAATTTACAAAGCTAAATGTTAAATTTTGCTGGTCGTTTTGTGTTTTAAAATGATTTTCGGGTGTACGATATTATTTTAAACTAGCATTAAAAAAAATTATTATGTGCATGTAAGCCTATGCTTTATTTATGCAATGTTTCAAAATATTTTATTTTTATAAAGACATTTCAGCATTACAATATTTGGTTATTTGGAAACTGCGATCAGTTATCGGCATTTGGTATCGGTAATCGGGGTCGGGATTTGGTATCGACCAGTTACGTTTAACGATCGGCTCGGCTGAAAAAAAGCTGATCAGCCAAGCCTTAGTTAACACGCTTTGCTAACAGTTGCATCTGGTGGCCAAAAATAGTACTAAAATTGGTAAACTTCAAATTCTTTCTGGTTATTGTATAAAATGCTGTATGTAACGTATTTTAATTTTTCTGTTTGTTTTTATATGAGTAAAAACTTGAGTTATTTCAATTCAATTCAATGGAAACTACAAAAGTCAGTTACGAAAGTGACACCCCAAGCACTACAAGAGCTGATGACCGCGTTGGCACACTAAAATTCAAAATCAAATACAGAAAAAAACACTGATAAAAAATCCTAACATTCAAAAAATAGGATTACTGGCAAGAAATCATTAAAAGAGTGCACATAACTACACAAAAACATTATGTAAAAAGTACAAGAATAAGCGGGAACACAATCATGATTAATCCAGAAAACGGGGAAAACAATAGAAAAGGGGAAACATTTTTTTAGACATGATACCCAAAAAAAAATTAAATTTCGAAAAAGTTAACTCCCAATATTGAACATATTGGCAAAGTTAGATGGGTTTTGATCAAGTAACCACTTATATGTTTCTTAAACGATGACATCAGATCAGTACGTTTCATATCAGTGGGCAAGGAATTGTAAAACGTACTACCTTGATACTAAATGCATTTTTGAAGTCTTTCCCTATCAATTTTAGGTTGTACAACTATAAACAGGATTTGTTCCTAGTAGGGTAATCAGTAACCTGGCGAGTTGAGAAGTGAGAACAGTTTTTACGAAAATTAATTAGTGTTCTGTAAACGTACAAATGGCGGACTGGCAGAACATCTAGCCATTGGAAGATGGGAATGGAATGGTCACGTCTGTTCTTGAACATAATAGGATCAACAGCATTTGCATAAGTGCCGCCCCAACATAAAATTGAGAACTGGAAAAAAAGATTGGGCTATGGTAAAATAAATAAATTTCAAGGAATTGCGTGGTACAAGTTTTCTAATGTAATACATTTTGCAAAGAAGAGCACGTAGCCGGGTAGTAACAGAAATAATTTGACATTTCCAGTTTAGTAAAGATATTTTACTTTATTATTTCTTTTTTTATAATAAAATTTATTTCTTTGAGCCTAAAGTCAGCTGAAGCAACTTAATGCTTGTATGGCTGAACCGGCTCAATTTTGAACATTACCAGCTTTTAGAGAAGAAGAAATATCTGGTAAAGGGAGGTGCCAACCCGGGGATTCGATCCGGGAAACCTCCGATCATCGTAGGGGCAAAAAGATAGTCCAGAATTTGCCTGAATAGTTCCCATAGCCGCTGAAGGAGCATGGTAGCCTCTCACGCCACCCTGGCCGGCAGTCCTGGCGGGGACTTTGCCAAGATCCCCTTTCCAGGGGTTCGACCAGATCCGCAAACCTCCAGCAACCAGGCTGAGCTCTCTCACGACTCAGCCACCTTTATTTACCTTTTTAATATGTTGGCAGTCATAATGTTGTCTTGTCTGTTATTTCAATAAAATTAAATTATTTGACCATTGAAAATTTCGCCTATTTTCCCATTCACTTTCACAAGGGCTATTTTACTTCCGAGTCAGTGCCTATAGTTTGTCTAAGTGAAGAGAATTCCCCTTGTAAACCGTGTGGACAGCAACAATTAAGAATTGGTCTGTTGTGGGTCCTTGCTTCGGTGACTTTCTATCCCCAGGGAACGAGGCTACAATTGCTGTATGGTCGTCGCCGGTGGAATGGAACGCTCCGGTGGCGAGAGTTTGAGTTGCTCTCAATTGTCAGGCTCTTGTGCTCCTGCATAATTAATTGTGAAACGCCATTAGGCATTAATGGAACCAATTAGCGATGCGTTGGCCGATAGTGTTTCGTGGTTCTCTGCCGTATCGATTTTAACTAATATCCGGTGCGATATCTTTGCGTGGGTGGGAGAGAAAAGAAGAAGTGGTGGGGGGGGGGGGGGGTTGATGCTGTTTGCTTTCTTGGTTGGGACTTAAAAGGTTGGCTTGGCTTTTTTTTTTCATTTTGGTCTCACCCAGTCAGAAAAGGAAAGAAAGTGACTTGTTTGGGAACGGAGTCTTTCCAGACTTTGTTTGCTTAATAGCTGTGATTGCGCCAATATCCATGTAGGATTCGACGAAATTGTTGATATTACTTTTTCTTCATTTGGTTTCACCAAGTAAAAAGGATTGAAGGTGAGTATTTGTTAAAGACTTCCTCCAAACGTTGTTTGACTTAAGTAGCTACGACAGTGCCAATATCCATGTAGGATTTGTTGAAATTGTTGATATCCCTTTTCCAACATTTGGTCTCACTAAGCAAGGAAAGGAAAGAAAGTTAGTTATTTTAGTTAAGGACTTTCTCCAGACATTCTTTGGCGTGGGTAACTACGATGGTGCCAATACCAATGTAGGATTCGACGAAGTTGTTGGTATTGTTTTTTCTTCATTTGGTCTCACCACGCAAGAAAAGGAAATATAGTTTAATAAACCGGACTCGTTTTTGTCTAAATTTACAAAAATTGTGCAACACAGGTAAATTAAAGTAAGGTTCGGCGGGGCATAGCTGATTGACTAGTAAAGTTCTTGCAGAGTTTACTGACAAAGAAACGTAAAGGTTTTTAAAAACAGTGAATTTGTTACTCAGTTTTTAAAAACAGTGTATTTGTTATTCAGTTTTTAAAAACAGTTTTGGCAGTCCCCTTCAAAACTTCAAAACAACGCTCTTTATTTTAGTCTTGAGAATTTTTTTGTCATGATTTCTTCATTACCGGGTCATTCGGAGTCACCGGTCGGGTCCTGAATTTCTGCTCTGATCCAGGTGGTTCCACCAGTTGATCCATTTCTGAGATCAACTGGCGTCGTCTTCAAGACGGCGGATGAAAGTTGTGAACATTATAGTCAATTTCGAAGGCGACTCTGATTTTTAAGTCCAAAAACGTGGGATAAAAGCTAACGTAGGTTAAGGAAAACAAGACGATGTTTAAATATGAACAACTAACGACCTTTTTATATTGCTGTAGCCTGCTTTTTGCTGCTTTAAAGTTCCTTGTTTGTGGACTTAAAGTTGGCTAAGTTTTCGAAGTAGTGTGCATTGCTTAAATATTTTATTGGCGCATGGCTGAAGACGTCGAATTATAACGCAAATGTTTTTTTTTTTTTTTTTTGTACACTGTGTTAACGAAGTTTTTGTAAGCTAAACGGTGTTAACGAGTGTTCATGGATGATACATTTTCTAATGGACGTTGCATTTTTAGCAGATTTTCTTCAAGATGTACGCTATCTATCTTTATATATATAATTACACAAGATCCGCAACGCAGCCATCTGCAGCAGCCATTTGCAGCGCAGCAGCAAGCAGGACATACGATGCCATCTACCGACCGAACGACAAATTAAATGAGGGGGGAGGGGGAGCGAACCGGGGGGGGGGGGGGGGAAGCCGGACCACCCGAAATGAGCGAGCGAAGCGAGCGACTCTGCTAGTGTATGATAAAAAAGGCTGGGGTTTAGTGCATAGTTTTTGTAACATAAGTGCATAATAATATTAGTCATACCCGGCTTCTCCCAGGGTTTTCGTTTCGTCCGTGGTTGTTTCCCAGTTTTGGGTCGGTGTTGCCTACACCAAGTAATTTATCTTCTTGTGATATTCCCCTTTTCCTGCCATCCTATCCCTCCCCTCTCACCTCCCCCTTTTCTCCCTCCTGATCGTCCCTCTCCTTCCCTTCATCCCCCATTGCTACACGTAGTTGACTTTGGATGGGTAGTTGAATTAAATACTGCTCCCCCCTTCTTCTTGCCCCTCCTACTCTGGCAAGATTTTGAAAAACTGATTCGGTCGTCATCCCAAACAACCAAAAAACTTATCTTTTAGGTTCAATTAATGCGTTATCGTATGCTTAATGGTAACAGACGCACTGCCCAACACACGGAAATTCCCCGTTCCTTCTCCCCAATTCCCAGTCTATCCATTTTGGCGTGAGCGATCCGTACCATAAGGAGAAAAAAAAAACCCTGTCCTTCGTGCGTGACGTCATTTAAGACTTGCCGCTTAGATGACCACGCAAGCAAATTGTTAGTCGAGGTAGCTGTGTGTCAATTTCAACTTTTCGCTGGCCAAAGAATTAACACGCTCGCCCATTTAATGGTTGGGGTGGGGGTTTTTGCTCTACTCGTATTATTTTTACTATGACATTTTTCTTTATAATGTAAGATAAATAATATCATATAAAAAAAAAAACTGGTAAAAGGGACTGCCAAGTTCCGAATGGTTCGGCCCTTCAAAGGAGTGATATCAACACACCAAAACATTCGCCAACTTATTCGCACCGACTAATAGTTCGAAATGAAAACTAGAACCAGTTACCAGTTTTGTTTTTGATGTGATATCACTTCTTTTTTTTTTTAAATGTGTATTTGACTCAACTCAACTAGCCAGTAGATGTGTAAGTAAGTGCTACGTCAACAGTCGCTTCAATTAAACTTTGTAATTTATCGGAGCCACTGATTCATGGTTGATGACCCCAGGAAAAATGTACTGTTACGAGTTTAATTCCGGATTTCAACGTTGGAATTGTACCACCCCAGCAAGGTTACGGTGATGACGTCATTTGTGTAATCTGCCTAGCCCGAAGTCCACATGACGTGAAATTTTAATTTCGCCAAAATTAATACTCATTGTTCGTTGAAATAATCCTATTTGATCAATTGTTGTAACAATACATAGCTATGATTTGTCTGTACATAATGCTTGACATCAATTGTGACGCTCGAGCTCGCTTGGTTTTCTGCCGGGTGCTCCCAACAATTAGGTATTAACCTAAAATTCCATCCGCCACCAACTCTCCAACTCCCCACATCCAAAGGTAATTTCGGCCCTATAATTAGAATTTTTCCCAATTTCCCCAATCCCCGAACTTAAATTCAAACCAGACCAACCCTGTTGCTAGTTCAGCACTGCAACCCCGTAGCTACTTAGTTTAGCAGTCAACGTATGAAATAGCTCGAAACTAACTAATCCAAATTTTCCCAAGTAAGTCTAATGCCGTTGGCATTCCATTTAAGGCCTTAAGCCAAGGTTAGTGTCGCCGATGAACTTCAGGCGAGCCTGAGCACACGATCGCTCAAATTTAACATTAAACTAACACCAAAACTGAACCACGACTACCAGCCTTGTTCCATCGGTTAAGGTTAATTTGGAATTCCCTCAACCCCTTGACAAGCACCACGGCACATTTTCAAGCAAGTCCCTTAACTGTGCGGTTGGCATTGGGGCGGCTCCCACACGTACTAAAATCCCCTACAGTACCTTGGGGTGACTTTCAGCGTTTTCTTTTGTTTCCGTCACAATTATCTATTATTCGAATTATTTAGTGGGGATTTGGGAGAGCTATAAGGTCAGCTATTGCTATTGATTCTGTTGGTTTGTCGCCGGCTCGTGCACTTGACCTCACTTATTTATTTAAGAGATGTGGCTATGCTCCCTCTTTACTGTATCAAATATTAACATAGAACAAACGTCGAAATCTAGAGATAAACGGACTAAGGTATTGAACACAAACATTTCGAGGAAAGGGTGAATGCAGCGCAGCCTTGTATATTTGATGAAGGTTTATTAGACGACTTACCGACGTGATTTACCGACGAAGCTCTTGTGAAATAAAGGTAAACTGTTAACGAACGCCGGTCACAAGGACAGTCGTTAATGCAAACTGTTTGGTTCGTTCACCCATTACCTTCTGATGTATTCTCTATTTATCGTCTTTCCTTAAGTGTAAGATTTGAATGGGGAGGGTCAAATTTGTGTGCACACATAATCTTTTGGTGTCTTCAAATTACGTGATGTCGGTGGGAAGTCGTAGGTTCGAGTACCAGTCGGGGCAGGTGTCTCTTTTCGGTCGTAGATTAGTGCATCTTGTATCCTCAAAAGGCCAGTCTTTAATGCAGCGTTTTTTGCTTCGAACCTATAGCTTGTGATTTGTTATTTATGTTAGGCCATTTTAAAACCTTACCCTTATGTACGTAGCAGCATTATAGGATCTCTAAGGAGGGGGGGATGGGGGGGTGCCCCCTTCCCCCCCCCCCCCCCCCCCCCCCCCCCCGGTAGGTCATATGTAAGAAGATTGTATATGACGTTTATCTGACCAAAACTTGAATACTGTGTTCACGCCTGGTCACCCCATTACAATGGTGATATTTACATATGTTGGAAGAATTTCCGAGTCGTCACAGGCACTGTTCTTCATTGAAGGGTTTGCCTTACGAAGAACGTTTGGAAAGGCTTGACCAGACTACCCTTGTTGATAGGCGTTTAAGTGGTGACCTTATCAAGACTCGTCTGGCGACGTCATTTTGCCTGTTGACCAGTTTTTTCAAGGGTCGACTGTCATATAAACCAGAGGACGTAGCACGCATTGACAAACCATGAATCCGTACCATTGTTGGACAGTCTTGCTTCACTACGACAACCATTAATTCTTGGAACACACTCCCAGAAAGACTTGTGACAGCACCGTCAAACAGCCGTTGGAAGAGACAGTACAACATAATTCAATGTTAATGTGTTTTTTGTTGCATGCTTTGTTGTGAATCGGTTACATAAGCTTGCTTTCTTCCGGTGTTACTTTAATTGGATAACGCTTTACTGCCCTCCCCCTTCCCTTTTTTTTGTCTCTGTTGTAAGCTGTTGTGACTGATACACAATGTAAATGAATTGTCACAAGAATGGTAATATCTGGTTTATGAAAACTTAACATGACAGAATAACTCGCCATGTTGTTGGTAGTCAGAAATTTAGCACTCGTTTAAAAACCACGGTAATTTAAAATTTTAATTAAAATTTTATTCAATACTGTATTATGGATTGACTCAACTTACGAACATATTTACATACAGACGGGGGGAGGGGTGGCAAGTTATCTCCTACGTCACTGTTCTGTCCAGATCTCCACAAACATTTGCAAATTTTAATTTTCCGTCAGGTTTATGAACTTTAAGCTCTGGCTGAAAATCTCGGTTTTGCTATTTTTTTTTACAGTGTGACGCAAAGACCGTGATTCTTGAATTATTTACCTCCAATTCCCTGTAAGCCATTTATCTTGCTTTCGCTACTTAAAGGAGACCACAAAAAAAAGCTTCATTTCTTTTCGTCTTTCGTTCGATTTGCCAGTTTTGAGTCGGGCGCCAACATGAAATGGACAGACAAAACCACGAAAACGGACGGATAGAAGGAAAGGTTGAAAATTGCTTCTTTCGTTCCAAAAAGGAAACATAAATTGTACCGTTACGAGACACCAGGTGATGGTGTTTGCTTGATACGATCGCTGGAAGGGGCGCCGGGGTGGGCCGTCACTCACCTTCCTCTATCGGCCATTGCAATCGACGCTGGCCGACCGGCCACACCGGCTGCCTTTTTCGCCATCTCTCTCTCTTTCTCTCAAGGAATTTCTTCACCCTGCCGAAAAGTCATTTTAACAGACTGGGTGTTTATTGCCTCGCACGCTGCCATGCTAGCCCCTATTAATCGACGTCAGTTTGGAGGGGGGGGGGAGGTGAAGTGAAAAATTCTACTAAAAGTCACGTTCCTTCGTATTTCAATCGAGGGGGGTAGTTAAAGTAGTGTACACCGCGAATTACTTTCAAACGTGGATTACCAAACATGGATTACCAATGGATTAACACCGCAGTAACTGTTAATATTGATCAATCAAGCTTGCCAAGCGAAGAATACGTGGTAGCTGTAAGTTTGCCGCGCTCCCAGCAGAAGCCATGGCGCCAGGAATATGTGGTAGCGGTGATTTCCCGTTTCGCAAGAAATAAACCGGATTAAGATTTTTGTGCGAAACGGGAATTCCCGTTTTGCAGAATCCCGTTTCGCTGAATCAATACATTCTTTAAAAATTTAACATTGGAGAAATTAAAGGTACATTCCTAATTGGAAGGAAATTTGTGATTAACTGCGGTTTCTGATGTTATATGTTTAACCGCAGTGAACGCGGCAGTTCGAACGAGGAACGTAATTTGAAAAAAAAATTCTGCGAAAGGGGATTCTGAGAAATGGAAATTCACGTTTTGCAGAAAAATATGAATCTGTTTTCTTTGCTGAGAAACGGAATTTTGGGAAATGGAATTCTGTGAAACGGGACATGACCATGGAGCCCATTATTAAGATTACTGGATTACTATAAGGAATATCTTAGATTAGCGGATTGCTACACGGAATATGTCAGATTACTTTCGGATTACCACTGATTTTCCAAGTTTCCTGTTTATAGGGTTACCATGGATTACCAAGCCCTTGTACACAGGATTACCAAAGTTGATACTTCTTCGATTTCAATCTTATGGCTCAGTTGTGCAGCATACTATCGTGAAACACAAGCAAGATATGAATATACTCACTGACTGGCCTACCACTCGCTCCGTTGGCGTCGTCTCGCTTCGGAGTAGGATTGTATTATTTGCTTATATTTCCTTTTCGTGTAATAATAATAATAATCATATAACTTATTGCAGCAGCAAAAGGGCAGAGATGGGTCCAGTAGGGTCTTTTACACCCAGACAAAAATGAATAAACGATAATTGACGATCGTCACACTCATCCTATGTAAAGAAAAAAGAAAATGCAATATGTATTTGTTAAAAATAAATCAAAGTATACCAATAATTCCATTATACGGTACTTTATTATATACAAGATCAAAAAAAAATAAGAGAACAAGAAGAACTAAAATAAATAAATAAATTAACGTACATTAACACTGGCGATAGCCATTGTTAGTAAGGGTCGACCTAGGACCTCTGTGTTAAACTCTCAACTTTGAGAGCTTATAACTCCGTCAAAAGTAAACATCTTTAAACCAAATTTGGAATCTAGCCTTGACTAGTCAAGGCCTGTCTGCAGTCCAAAAATTGTGAAATTCGGTCCAGCCAAACCCGAGATGTAGACGGGGGCCAAATAGACAACTTCTTGTTCTGCTTCTTGTTGTTGTTGTTGTTCTGGGGATACTTTCGTCTGTCCTCTCTACAGGTCAAACCATTTGTCCTATAAAGCTGGT
>JAHWFP010066180.1:119284-132968 GCA_023313725.1 Lithobius niger
CCGCCTGTTTTGGGAAAAAGCTCTTGTAACGAAACGACTTGCGATACGCAGACATGACAAAAAAGTAATCCTCGTGATTGAAGAGTGCTTTTTTTTTTTTACTCTATAACGACGAATTGTTCTAAAGACTAAAAACAAAAAGCCCAGAAGTCTTGCAGCTTAAAGTAACCGTGGCCATAAACCACCTGTAGTACAGTCCACTTCAAGATGAGCTGGAGTAACGCTTGTAAAAAAAAAGTTGCCGTTTGGTTTTGTTTGCTTGCAGGTGTTTCTCAGAAGAAAAACTAAACGTTTCCCCCTTTTTTTAACCATGGTTAATGTCATTGGTGTCGCCGGCCACTCACGGTGCGTCATGTTCTGGTTGAGTGTCACCATCTTGATGGTGTTCGGGCCGTTGCCAGGTTTCGTGAGACTTAGCGTGTCAATTGAGCGATGATCCCGTCCTCCTGTCACGGTTTTTTTCCGATTTGCAGGAGTACAGATATACGATAAGATACTAGATTTGCGGTTTGGTTAACATCTCTAGAATGTATGGCGCAGTGGCACCCTGGACCACTGCACTGTGACTGAGGTCGGCGTTAATGACCTAGCTGTTGACGCGACATTAAGCCTCAATACCCCCCACACACACCCCCTCCGTCATTTAGGTGTATGGCTGTGAGCACTGCGCAAAGGAAACGTTGTGAAAGCAAATAGGCGTAAACAAACATAAACGAATATAAGTACAACGCGTAATTATCTATATAATAATTACATGGTTCAGCGCAAGCGAACCATAGGCGAGGGTCGGTAGACGGGGAAAGAAGTCATTGTGACAACCAATCCAAACGCAATAAATCAATACTATAGGGCGAGCATGTTCGTTACTTTCAAGGCAACAGTGAAAAAGGGGGAGCATGGTCATTCTTGGCAAGGTAGCAATGAAAAAGGATGATCGTGTTCATTCTTTGCACGTTAGCAGTGAAAAAGAGCGATCAGCCGTGTGAAGGGTAATGTCGATTAATAGTAACACCAGTAGAAACGAAATACTACTATGTGCATTTGTTGACGAAAAACTCAAACTCAAGGTCCCAACAGTAATAAACGATAATGCGACAACAAACGGGGTATAGTGTGACGTCATGGCTTCCGACTAGAGTGGAGCGTGTCACCCCGGCATTAGCTAGGTATTACTGAGCTAGGTTGGGTAACAAAAATGAAAAGAATGAAAAAAATTAAATTAAAAATATAAAAAAATTGAAATTTGGCCGATTGGGGGTCATGATTGTTGGGGTTTGAAGGGGCGTGGTCGTTTACCCTTATTAAAAGGTGTCCAACAAAACAAAGGCGAATGCAGAGTATTAAACTGACAAGGTGCTTAAGCAATATCTGGCGGTAGCAATTTTTAAATTGTGTCCTGGCGAGCTTTCAAAAGTTACTCTACATTACGATCAAGGTTTCCAGTCACACTGCAAACAGTCTCTACGGGACCTAAGCACTAACACCAGACTAATTTCATCAATAAAGAGAACATACTAGTTAAATCACCCAACGTAAGTCCCGTTGATTTTTTTGAGATTTAGCTTTCACTAACGGCGACTCTTGCTACGTAAAGCCTCCACCCTGGATGAGCTTTGGAAATTTTGAAACGATGAACGGAGCAATGTGACTCCTGAAATTGTAGGTAAAGTGTTTGATTCTTGGAAACAAAGATGCAGGTCAGTTAGTGGATGATGCCATCAAACGACAACCATTCATCGGATGCTACTATACACTTTAAATTGAAGACAAAGATGTCTACTTTTGCTGCCCAACCCTGTATTAATTTATTTATTTTAATTTACGCATCACCAATGCCGCTATTAATGTTATTTAACATACGATCGTGAAAACGTAGGTTGCTTTTACGTGATTTGCCGATATCCTGCATATCATGGATGAGCAACTACAAACCGAGGAGCCGATTCCCAGTGCCGTTGGTTTGACTCCCGCTGAGGGAGTCCCTCTGAGGGAGTCAACTGGACCGGGAACCAACTCTTCTGAAAGCGTGACGTATTTGATTGCACGAAGTTGGGGAAGGGGTATTTTTCTTTCCTGTGGTTATGGAATCCTAGTGGTAAATACAAGTATCGATTATAGCAAAGTTACACGAAACCAGTTTTCTTTTTCAAATTTCTAATGCATGGCATCTTGAAATGAATGCAACCTTTTACCGCTTCAAAAGGTTTATTAACATAAAATCAAATCAAGTAGCGATAATAGACGTGACAGGTTTCCCATGAGGGTGGGCTGATTACGGCACGACTCGCATCGAAACTAAAGCGACTCTTCCTGCTTGATGCAAACACGACAACGAAATCAATGAAAACCATACATGTTTACGTGAAGAATATATATGCGATAAATAATGCATTTAAACAAAAAATGTGAATTGAATTATTTTCCCGATTTACGTTCCTCACGAGATGAGTTTTTCGTTTTTTTTTGTTTTCTTTTGGTTTGTTTGTTTTTAATTCCGTTACTGTAGATTTAGCGTTGCTTGGTGCTTTAGTGTTTTTGGTGCCAAAAAAATAAAAAAAATGAAGATGCCCCGCAGGCAGAAAACGAACTCTTGAAAGCAAAATGTTTTTCGCTTTGGACAAAAAAAATCGCGCCAGTAACCACGGCTGCTAAAAAAAAAAAACAAATAACATGGAATACCCGTGTTCTTCGTATCCTCCCAGTGCGGGGATCTTGGATCAGTTATAGTATGGAAGTATAGCTGAGTTCGGTGGTGTGGACTGGTTGTATTGAGTACGAAATCGACGGTAACAACAGCTTCACTTGTTAATATTCGTTGGTTATGGTTAGGGTTTTTTTTGGTATTCCAAAGCTCGTTCGACTTACAGGCGCCTTTTCACGTTTTCAACTCCTAGATGCTGCTTCGTAGAATCTTCGAGCAATAAAAAGAAAACAGCGGTAAATAACAAAATTGAACAACACTATTCGCAGCAGCGTCCCGATTTTCATAACTAAAACGAGATCACGTGACCCACATCAGCCTATTGGAAGACGGAGAATCTGAAACGTGGATACTGTGTTTAGAATATGGGCAACGCTATCGAAATCAGGGTGCTGCCGGCAGTACCAGCTTTTTTTCACATTTTTTCACATTCCCACTTGTAATTTTTTTCACATTTTTCACATGCCTGCTTTTCATTTTTTGTCATATTTTTCACATAGGGCCTACCTATTTTTCATTTTTGTATCACTATACTTCGTTTTCGTGATATATCGCACCAGTTTCAGAATTGTTTAATACATTTTTTTTTTTTTTTTTTTGCAGTTACCATTGTAATTTCTCTGTAATTGCATTCGTGAGACCGAAGGCGAATTCTAAATGATTCCACCCTTAAACCAACCAATTTTTTTTTTCGTGTTCTAATCGTAAATGTGCATACGTAATTCCGGGCCCAAAATTAGGGCGGATAATTTGCTTGTTTTTACTTCGTTTGTACGTTTTGCTTTTTTTTTTCACACAACAATCGTTTTTTTCTTCACATTTTTTCACACTTTTCAAATTATTACTTTTTTACCACTGGCAAATTTTCACATTTTTTTTTACACCGGCAGCATCCCTGCGAAATGGTAAACAGGTGCCTTTAAAAGCCAGTGCTTTCGTAGCTAAAGTGTGATGGGGATGAATAAACGAAAGTTTGGGGACGTGATATGAGTGACGTTGGGATTACTTTGGGGGAAAGATTCTAATTATATGGCCGAAAAGAAAAAGACACATCAATCGGATGAGAGTTGGGAATGTGGGACTGTTTTGGAATCAAAAAATCAATACAATTCGGCTTTACACAATCGTTGTCATGGTGGAGTTTGAATTATTGTGGCCGGGAAGTTAGAATTTGGGTCTCCAGAGGAATTTAGTTGCAATGTTGAATTACTGTTGTTCTAGCTGTACTTTTTAAAGGTAAAATTCAATTATTAATACCAAGAATTTATATGGTTGGGAGGAGAATTGGTGACGTCTGAAACGTCTCAGATTCATTCCTTTTAGTTCCGTCTAAGTTTATAGAGGGCGCCATGAGTTTTATGTGGGTATTTCTACTCAGTTTTCAGCCTAAAATTAAACTAAATTAAACGAAACCAGCTTGTACTTGATTAGCCTTTTATTTAGTTTAGCTTCATTGTAATTAAGTTTGCTTTAGATTTGGGCTGAAAAATGAGCAAAATTTGCCAGATGGAACGCGTGGCGCCCTCTGAAAACTCGGACGGAACTAATAGAAATGAATGTAACACGGTTCAATAGGGACTTTCTAGAGTTACAAATTCTCCTCCACAACCCTATAAATTCGTGTTAATACGTAGATTGACTTGTAAAATATGCAACTTTCAACATCTGTCTAAAATAAGTAAATAAATAAAAGACAAATAGGAACCACTTACGTGGACCTGATGTTCAATAAGTTCTAACTTCCGAAAATTTTTGAAAGCAAAACCTAGAAAAAAAGACAACTTTCGTTCGGTGTGGTAAGCATGCCCCACATAGAAAGTCTTATTTTTGCACGTATGATGGCTACACCGGACGAAATTTATTTTTTATTGTGAGCATTAAGACACAGTTTGTTTTGCCCATTTGTTGGATTTTAGATCCACAAAAGTGGTCCCCGTTTTTTCCTTTTTTTAAATCTTAAGATCATTTTGTGCGTACCGCATAGTTATGTATAAACCGCTTAGTTATGTTGGTTGAACTGGTTATAATGCTATGCTATTTCTTTTTTTGTTTACAGGTAAGCCCTTGATTTCCTTGCTTTGTCACAACGATGGGTGAGTTCCTTTTCTCAATACGTCATTGTACGTTGTGTTGCTGTGCAATGGTCATATCTGATCTGAATCATATTCTGAATAGGAGCGTTTTATTCCCAACAGAGAGGGGAGGTTTGTAAATTAATAAAGGCGACAGAGACGCGTAGGAAGAAATTGCTTGCAAGTTGAAACTCAATTCAGCAATCCCCCAGGATGTCATAATGAGGCATTCTGCTAGTTCCGCATTCCGGGGTGTGGGCGTCTCTGGCCACGGGGGTCTGCCGATCTCCAAACCGGCCAATTAGCGTAAATCCAATCACTTTCTGAGCAAATTAATTTGTCTAATTTTATTAACTCTGGTCAGCGTTTCATAATGGCTGGGCGTTGGGGGATGGTGCAAATTAAAAGTGGCAGGACTGGAACGCACTCTTTGCGCGGGAAAACGGTCCGTCTGACTGCGGGATTGGTTGGCGCCACGCACCAGACCGAGGCAGGCAGACAGACGAAAGAAACTCCCGTCCAGTCGCGTTGTCGCTTTGGGCGAATTTGGCCAGAAACTCACACCCACAACATTTGATCTGTTTGACGATACAAACAGTTGGTCGGGGAAAGCGCGTTTCTCACGCCCACGACGTCCGAGAAAAGAAAACAGGAAAACGCCTTGATCTTGCCTCTAGGTGGAACACAATTCGACCTTGAAGGACGGACCGGGTATCGCTAACAATGTAATACAAACTGGACAATGTACAGCGAAACTTTTTTTTTTTTTTTACCGTTTTTCGTAAAGGATTGTTCTAAGATACGTAGTTTTTATTGGTTGACTAAAGCATCCATAGATATTATCTTTTCTATAACAGATGGAAAATATACATAAAAAAAAATCACATTGGTTCAGCCCTGCAAGGCTTTTGTGATAAGATGCTAGCGATATTGAATCCGCTGGCCTGGATCCGGGAAATGAAACCCACAGCTTCTCTCCAAGATGACCTTGTTACAAAGCGATAGTTACAAAGCGATAGATGTTACGAAGCGATAGTTACAACATGGACAATTCCATCTCCTACGACGTATCATATTGAAGTCCTCTCTCCAGCAAAACTGAAACTATTAATTTCTCCGTTCCTATTCAATATATTTCTACCAAACTTGGCCGGTTAGTAAATAGGTATGAAAGGTAAATTCAGACCAACTTTTATGTAATTCCATGCAAGACTAAACATAGGGAGCCACACGTAAATTTGAAAACTGTTCACTTGTTGGTGTTGTTCTTCTTCTTGTTCTTGTTCTTAAGTGACACCGTTTCAGAAAAAAACTACTACCTAAAATCTGAAACATGACCTAAGCCAGAAATTTCCTTGGGCTTCATCGTCACAGAGACCACTTTTATAATAATAATAATAAAGTTTCCTGTTCATCTCTAGGAACCAGGGTGGATGGGAAGGGCAACATTCATTGCCACTGATACCCAACCACATTTTAAACAAAGTTGTGGAACAACTGATCATTGAGTAACAAGGGCAGATGAAAAAAAAAAAAACCGATTAAAATGGACGGGATAAAAAGGGTTGCAGATTAAAATCATTAATTTTACGCTTGAAAGTCTGTACCGAGCTAGCCGAGACAATGTCTTCCGTCAGTGCATTCCAAACAGGTGCAACCCGGACCGAGAAAAAAAACTTCCTACAATCAAGACGGAAAGGTGGTAGCTTCAGTTTAAGAGAGTGGCCACGGGTTTTTGTGTTTCCAACCAATTCAAAAAAAGGTAAACAAGCCGCTGGCACATCATTCAAAATGAGGAACACCAGGGCAAGATCAGCCCTTACACGGCGCATCTCAAGAGTTTCCAGACCCAACAATCGAAGCCGTTCGGTTTTCGATTGGTCCATCCATTCCGGAGTTACGGGATCCTGAACAACCATTTTAATTGTTTTACATTGTTTTAACCATTTAATTGGGGAACAATGCCACTCATCAAACTCCAGATCCGTTCTTTGTGCACGTGTTATGTCTCTGCTAAAAAAAAAAATTGATTGTTGAAATTGAGATTGAAATCCCGGCAGCCTGCGGCCTTGCAGTGCTGGAAACACCGGTTCTCGTCAGATCCCGAAGTTAAGCAGCATTGGGCTGGATTGTTACTTGGGTGGGTGACCGCCTGGGAATCTGGCTGTTGCAGACATTGGACTTTAGGGCTTCGGGCAGATGACCAGGAGTGGTTAACGCTCGTTAAACCCTTTAAAATCCCGGCATTAAGGGCTTCGTCGGGCAGATGACCGGGTGCAGTTAACGCTCGCAGGTTGCTTACTGTCTGCAGGGTGATTTTATGTAACAGTTGAAGAGGAAGTGGCTGGAATTATCTTGTTGATTTGAGTTGTAGCATTTGTATTTAGGAGCGTGCGGTTTCGGACCAGGGCTCCTGGGAAATAAATGAAATGAAATGAAATGAAATTGGTGTTCTGGTGTAAAGTGATATAATGGTCTAAAGTGTAATAGTTTAAGGCGTTGAGGCGTAAGGCTACGGGCCATGACTCTGAATAAATATGTTCGAAATTGAAAGAAACCGTGTTTCAGCTAAACGCATATAGTTTTAAAACTAACTAATCGGCGTTGTTAATTTTGAGGTCTATGGCCGTGAAATTGGCAGCCAGCAACAATAGCATAGCGTCTTTATTTCGTAGATTCAAGCTTTCAGAACAGAGCTGAATTGTTTCAAAGTGTGCAGCAACAATCGACTGCATGCATAAACCCTTGTAGCGCGATGCCATAACCGTAAAAAAGGTAGGCCTACACGGATTACAAACAAGGGGTTGTATGAATGACGTTTCACTCTACTTGTCAAAAGTACACGGATACAAAATTATGATTTTTAATTGAAATAATCAAATGTACAATTGAGAAAATTGCATCTGTTAAGTGCTGTTGTGCTTTACCAATCATATATTTAAAACGTAAAGCACAACAGCACTTAAACAGATGCAATTTTCTCAATTGTACATTTGATTAAAAATCAAAAATCATCATTTTTTAACCGTGTACATCATATAACCCCCCCTTTTTTACGGACACTTGACGTTTTTGTTTGTAATATGCACTATTAGCTCCCAGCTAACGTAACGCAAATCGACTTTTGGCTGTGCCAGCTCAACTTTAGCTGTTGATTTGAGGCAAGGAAACTGAAAATTCCATTACGTAGGAGAAAAAATGCTGGGTCGATAATTTGTATTTTAAGTAACAATCAATACGTCGCAAAGTGTAACCAACTGCGTACGCACGACAGTTAAGAATTCTTTGTTATATTTCGGGCTCTCTTGGTAGCTGCTTAAAATACCATTTATCGACAAATTTTTAGCCAGGTCTTAGTTCTGTAACAATGAACGGTGTTGCCGTTTGCACCAGGCTTTGGCAAAAGTGAAAATAAAAATCCGCGTGGTTCCACGAAAGTCCGTAACAGGAAGATAGCTGACGCTTTAACGAAACGAAGATTTGCAAATTTGCAAAAAATTGGGTTACTTAGTTGCACAACGACAAATCCAATATTTGCAATATAATGCATTCAAAATCCGAAACTGTAGAATTGTCCAGGAGTATAAGAAAAATAATGTCTAATAGTATATTAGCTTTTTTTTATTGAGTAATTAGTGTGGTTTGCTTTGCCTTGATCCAAAAAATACACTTTTACTGACGTTGGCTCCAAAAAATGTACTTTTATTTACCTTAGTTCCAAAAGTAACTTTTACTTACCTTTGTTCCAAAAATGTACTTTGTTCGCTGACGTTTGAGCGTCACAAGACTGCAAATTAACTCAAATAAAACATTTTGAAAATTAGTGTGCAAAATTGCCTCACTTTGATTTCAGCAGAACTTATCTAATTAGTTGAGTAAATTATGTGATTTTGCTATAAAACTATTTAAAGCCTTTTACATAGAAGTGGTGAGAAAAAAAATATAGGTTTAGAGTAGCCTATAGAATGTGCTTCATTTAAAGTATACGTTGAATATCCTTCAGAGTTATACACTAAACGGAAATACAGGTTATTAAAGGGCTATGGTCTGTTCTTAGATTCTTGGGAAAGTTTCACGATTTCACAGGAAAAGTAGGGGGGAAAACCAGGGAAGTGTAAAAAATAGTGTATTTCAAGGGAAGATTTTCATTAATTATACATAGAGAAGCATGGATTTTATGAGGCAGCTGTACCGTACGGCTTTTTTTTTTATTGGTTTTAGCTTTATCAGAATGAAAATAGATTATTATGAAGGGTGAAAGAGAGCCCATGAAAACACTTCCCTAAAAAAATTCTTCCCCCCAAAAATTAAAGGGCCATGGTCTAGATTAGATTCGTGGGAAGATTTTATGGTTTCACAGGAAAACTGGGAAAAAAAAACGTGGAAATTTTTTTTAAGTGCAGTATTTCAAGGGAAGATCGTCTTTATTGCATAATAACGCTTAGACTTCTGTTCCAAACGTTTTCCTTTTTCCCTAATTTTAGCTTTACCTGAATGAACATTGAAAGTTATGAAGGAGGTGCCCACGATACCGCTTCCCCAAAAATTCGGGCCCAAAAAATTAGGGCCGTACTCTAATAATGAGATTCGTGGGAAGGCCTCAAGATTTCGTAGGGAACGGGAAAAAAAACCTGGGAAGAGTAAAAGAGTGGTATATTTCAAGGAAAAATCTTCCTACAGTGGCCTACACAGAAGGGGGTGGGGGGGGGGGGGAAGGGCAGCGGGGCATTGCCCCTCTCCTTTTGGAATTTGAAAAAAAATACGCCCTATTTTGCTTTTCTGCTCCGATAAATGCGGCACTGCAGGCAGGAGAAACACCTAGAGGCCTAAAAACGGCCAGCCAAAGAAAAGGAAGGGCAAGAAAGGGGCAGAAAAGGGTAAACAAGAGAGTGACAAGCCCCCAAAAAAAGTTCCCAGAAAAAATTTCATCAAGCCCTTTAACTAAGTTGCTCCTCCCCCCCCCCCTTGCACGCAAAGAACCTTGAACGGACTTCATAAGACATCTCTGCTCCAAACGAACTTTTTTTTACTAGTTTTAGCTTTACCACAATGAAAATACCCATGAAAAACCCATGAAAACGCTCCCCCCCACCCCGCAAAAAAAAACTCTTTGTTTATCATTTATAGCAGTGTTTCTTACTTTTTCCTTCTGTGTTTCTCTTTTCCTTTTAGTCCTTGACGAGTTGTGTAACGTTCGTGTCTCTTTAAAAATATACTTATATTCAAGTAAATGATTCTTTGTCTCCTCCCCCGAATGGGTCCCAGGGGCACCAGCGACGCGACCTTCTTGAGTAGCTTTTACATAAACGCTCTTATTCGATTACCAACCAAAAAAATTAATTTGTTGCTTGTGCGTCGCCGCGTAACCAAGCGTTGCCTCCCGGGGGCCCCACTTGCTTCCGTGGGCTTGTGATTTATGGGGTCGCCACCCACCTAGCACGATACCACCACCATCTTGCAAATCCCTTGGCCTGCCTCTTGCTTTTTCTCTCCCCCGCATTTGTTGTGGACCTGTTCCCTCACCGTGGCGCCCTACAAAGCCAAACATCTCCTATTACCCAACCTTTTTCTGCTGCGCTACCGCTTAACTAATAAATAATACAGTGAGAAAAACTAGATGCCAGGAAAGCTCGAGCTGTTTTTTTAAAAATGTAGTCAAGAGAAAAACTTATTTTTACGTGATTTTTTTTTAATATCGCTGAATATCTTGACTTTTATTTCATGGATTGTAACTGAATAAATGTCAAACCATTATGCAACTATCATCCCTGCCGCACGAGGCTCGCTTCACATGGAAGCTCCATTCCCTATCAAGTGTTTTCTGCCGAGGCGATTTGTTTGAAACTTTCAAATTCATTAACCAACACTATTCCATTCCTTGTAAATTATTTCTTCAAACGGTCCAATGTTCACCAAACTTACGGGCGTAGCGTCACGTAAACAGTGGCGGGCACAGCAAGGAGACGGGGAGGAGGGGAGCATTGCACCTGCCCTTTTCTCAAAATGCTCCAGTTGTAAAAAAAATTTCGTTTTTGTGCCGATATTTGCTGGTGCGGATAGTGCCTCAGAAAGGGCCTAATGGACTAAAAAAAGGCTTTGAAAAGATTTAAAAGGCTAAATAAGAAGTAGAAAAGGGTAAAAACAGACCAAAACAATAAAAAAAGAAAGGTCCTCAGTAAAAATGTCCTCTAAATTTACTGTGCCCTTTTACTAAAAGTTGCCCCTGCACTCTTGGGGGTCTGTGCAATGTGCATGCTACATGATGTAAATGTTAATCGTTTTAGTCCTGCATTAAATCGCTAAATGTTGAGAAGCTTAACGTTTCCTGAAGGGTTAGACTGTTAGGAATTGATTAGCAGTAATGATACGAAGAAGGGTTAGATTGTGAGAAATTGATTAGCGGTAATGAAACGAAGAAGGGTTGGATTGTTAAGAGTTGATTAGCGGTAATGATACGAAGAAGGGTTAGATTGTTAGGAGTTGATTAGTGGTAATGATACGAAGAAGGGTTAGATTGTTAAGAGTTGATTAGCGGTAATGATACGAAAAAGGGTTAGATTGTTAAGAGTTGATTAGCGGTAATGATACGAAAAAGGGTTAGATTGTAAGGACTGATTAGTAGTAATGATACAAAGAAGGGTTAGATTGTTAGGAATTGAGTAATAGTAACGATATGAAGAAAGGTTAGATTTTAAGGAGTTGGTTAGTGGTAATGATGCAAAGAAGGGGTTAGATTCTAAGGAGCGCTGAGTAGTGATGATCCTCTCTGCCTTCAACCAATTTTTTTGAACTTGTGCTACGCGACTGTGAGTTGAGGGTGGGGTGTGGAGTGAGTAGTAGGGAAGGGGCGGTGGCTTGACGCGAGGGCTGCAAGTAAGAGGGTAATTAAACAGCGAATGTGTGGCGCAATTACAGACGCTCACGTGGGTCTTGGTTTGAGCTTTTTGGCGTTGTTTAATGTGACGAACGCGAGTTGAAGACGCTGTTCTAAATTAAGAACATCCCTTCAAATTGCTTCTTTCCCTCTCCCCCCACCCCAATCCCTACCGCCATGCACTTCCCTCCGAATGTCCGTCGCACAAACAAATGTTGTCTTCGTCTTAATTGTGCCCGTTGAATACCATGATGAAATCGTGTGAGAGAATAAACAGGTTTTTCGTTTTTAACTTCTGACGATCTGGTTTGGAAAGGCAGGAATGTCGGACCTCAGATTATTTGTTTGTATGTTTGGCCGTATCCCAGGCAACTCTCCTCCATCAACTGTTTGCTGCCTTTGGGGATGGACCCAATGAAAATTCCACGTTGCGTTGAGGAACAGAATCAGTCCTACAAAGATTTTTGGCAAGGTTTTGAATTCCTGCACACGTCGTTGTCCGTTTGTTGCGGAACACTGCTCTACAACGACCAGATCGTGATTCATGCCATTGCAACAGTAAAACAATGACGCCAAACGAAGATTGCGAGGAGACGATTAGTGGTAATGACACAAAGTAGGGGGTGAGATTGTAAGGAGTTGATTAGTGATACGTAATGATTCGTTATACAGTGATACAAAGAAGGCTTAGATTGTAAGTGATTGGTAGTAATGATATGAAGAAGGGTTAGTCTGTAGGGAGTTAATTAGTGGTAAGGATACGAAGAAAGGTCCTTGTTGTAAAGTTAAAAATATAGGCCTACGTGAAAAAAATCCAGGAAATATTATGCAGTCTGTGACGACAAAACGATTTTGTGCATTTATTCAAACAACAGGAAACGAGTTATGGTATGGCAGTGTAGCATCCATTAACACTGCAGTAGTATCTGCGTCAGTGATTACGGGCCGCGTCACTCCTTTGTACAGTTCAGTCAATAAATGAAAAAGATTAAAAAATAGTGCGCACGTCAATCGCGATATTTTTACTTTTCTTTTCTCTGTACTTTAGGTATTAGGATGACCGTGCCGTTTTGCAGTTAATAGCACCCTGTTGTGCAGCACTAGGCTGGCTGTATCCAACAGAAATACTCTGTTCGGGCAAAGAATGCTAAGAATGTTGAGGTTTGCTAAACTGTGAAATCCCAAGTTTTAACATCCTTGATTTCAGGTGCGCACCATTACAGGCTAGTTTGTTACTTTTAAGAACGCAAGGAAACCAGTATCACTTATAGTTTAATAAACACAAAAACGAACTGATTCTGTGAATAAATACAGATGCAAACCTATTTACGATGCCTTTTGGACTTATATGTCAGACGGCCTGAGCGGGGAATCAAACCCACGACCTTTGAAACCAAAGGCCGACCTCTGAGCCATACTGATTTGTCACCATGGCCATGTCAGTGTGGCTCAGCGGTAGGACCTCGGCTTTTGGTCCTGACATATAAGTCCAAAAGGCAACGTAAATAGGTTTGCATCTCCATTTATTTAACTCTTGTTGAGTTGTCGGCTTCCCGTCCTGTTTACAGATTCTGGAATTTTTTTTGTATCATTCTTTTTTGTTTCTTTTGTTTCGACAATGGTTCCACTGTCCACCCGTTAAAATCTTGGAAATTAGGCTATGTTTTACGCCTGCCAAAAGTAGGTACAATTATAAAAAAATAGCACCTTTGCCCTGATGGAGTTAAATGTTTCGGAGAAACCATTCTCCATCAATTTGACGCTTGCCCAGCCGAAGCCATGAAGAAAATCCCATGGCAGTGTACTGCCGACTCGCTGAAGCTGAAAAGGAATCCATTCAAAAAGTCGGGTACAAAACACGCGTTTTTCACAATATTTCGTTGCGTTTTTTAACGCATCTCTCTCTTCCCCCCCCCCAAAAAAAAAAAAATTGGCGCACCGCATCATACTTAGATCGAGGTAAGGGGCCGGTCATTATTTATGGGAGGGGGAGGGGGGGGCGGAGGAAATGTAAATGTGACCACCAAATTTTCGATG
>JAHWFP010066180.1:162698-192616 GCA_023313725.1 Lithobius niger
ATTTTTGTGTGTTCCTGATGTACCTTTTGGAAAAATTTGCTCCGCGAACGTTTTACCGCAAGGAACAAATCTGAGCAAACCTAAACCTTCATGCAACGCAATTTTAAACCGTGGTTATCTTTCTAGTCACAGAAGTTTTCAGCAGTTTTTGAACTGTGGATTTGTGTGATTGACGTATCTTGCTCAATCCCCCCCCCCCCCCCGCCCCCACCCCCTCACCCAAAAATTTATGAAATTCTGGGAGGAGTCTCCGTAAACGTCAAAAATGTTAAGACACATTGGCTTATACAGCCGCTGTTGTCTGAACCGATTCGAGTGGCGGATGTGTGTCTTTGAGCTGATAAGAAGGTACAGCTAAACTGTCAGCCGCCATAGGGATTTTTCTTTTGTTTTTTTTTCTGCTCCGATTGCTTTCTGGTTGATGGGACCACGTGGATGTTTTTCTGTGGTGGGGGGACAAATTGCGCGGAGATTATTGTTTGGAGTATAATAACTAGGCGTTTGGGGTGAGCTGACTCGACCGGACCAATTTGGGATACATAAATCCTTTTATCTCGTCGGACCAACAGGTGGATAAGTACCGTAAAAGAAGATTTAGCGGGGGCCCGTGTGTCACCAATCACCCATGACCCTAGAGCCAAATTAGAGTTCTATGGAGCGGGTGCAAGGCTCTTGGATTCATTTCTCGCACCGTTGGGGTTTTTACGCGTTTCCTGGGCACCATGTGATTCGAACATGGGTGAACATTATCATCGTCGTGTGAAACAGGATGACGTACGGGGCATCATTACAGTTAGCGCGCTCTAGCGGCAGAAGGAGGAGATGTGTTATGGCACCAATAAATAGATGTTAACCCAATCGCACCCTATCGGGGTTGAGAGAGGATTCCTCTTCAGGAAAGGAGATTGTAGTGAAAAGAAAGGCCATAAATATACAGGAATAAAGCAGATTGTAAGGGAATACGAATGGACTTGATGTACGCTCCCTTGTTGTGTTTTACGATTTGTGCCTTGATCCACAAATCAAAAGACGCACTGCCTGTAATTCATCGCAGATGAATCTGTTTTGGTTAAGTTTGGCAGAAAACAAAGTAAAAGTTCTAAAATGACAAAACAGAGCGTGATATATAATGGTCATTTAGGCCCGGAGAATGAAAATATAGTGCTGTAATAGAAGCAACTTTTTGAAATTGCTTGAAAGAATAAGGCCTATACTTTTTTAAATTTCAGTTGTTTGACTCTTGAATCACCCATCAGTCGTGGTCAGTTTTTATTTGATAACACATTTCTCAGCAGTGGTGGAGGTTGTCCTGCTATTCCTGAAATTCCTGATTTTTGAAAATTTGTCCTGAAATGCCCTTATTTTTCTCATTATGTACTGAAATTTATCCAAATTCTAAAATTAATCGTACATAATAAAAAGGAATCATTATCTAAGCCTTCATTTTTGTACCGGCGTAACAAATACGGGAATATACAATAAAGCGCTAGCACTGTATCGTAGCACATGGATCTTGGCAGTTGCTAAGCAACGTGCTTAGTGTGTCAGCCACCACTATGTGTAATAACCGCCTGCTACAAAGCCTTGTTACACGGCTATTGCTACCGCTAACGTTAAGCCTACGCTTTTTTAATGGTGGATCCCGTTGTATTGTACAGTATGTGACGTAAATTACAAATTGAATTAGTGCTACATTTCAAAGTTACCCAAATAATGATTAATACTGGTACTAACAAACTGTATGAAGGTCGTAGCAAATTTAAAATGTAAAAAAATGAATACCTCAGTTTGTGTGCAAAGCAATCTGGGAACCACCCTTCAGCTATAAGAAAATAAAAATAGCGTTGTTAAAGGAACATTTTGTGTTAGTGTGATATTAATTGATACTAAAGACTGAAATATAATTAATTTTTTTTTGAAAATTCGATTTTCCAGAATGGTCCAGAATTTGGTTCAAAATGGTGTCCTAATTTTATTTTATATCGACTTCTAACGACTGTCTCTGTAATCTCACCTAAGAGTGCCTTGCTTGCAAGACTTCCAAGATTCATTTCCTCATATGGTCGCAGTAACGAGATGTCGTAATTGTACAGTACAACTAACCAGCTCTTCGTATTGGTAATTTTATGGTCTTAATTTTTCCAAAGTGAACTTAATTAGATTGCTGTTGTTGTTGTTATTAATTCAGACTGAAATTAAGTCTAAGCACTAGGACGTAACGATTAAAACTGGAAAGCCGATACAGTGTACATAAAATGAACAAATTGGCGACGTTTCGAAGCAATTTCCGCTTCGTTATCATGCAATAAAAGTCACGGCTAAAAAACCAAAGCCAAGTAAGACACTTTAAAATCTATAAAGACGTACAAACTCCAAGTACAAGAATAAAATTGTCGCAAATCTCGTTTACTTGTATGTTTTCTGGGGCCAATGGCCAATCTTAGTCAGTGTGTCTAATCTTACATTATCAGTCAGTACCTTCCTAAACCACCGAACAGAGCGAACAGAACGCACCACTGTTAGAGACAGTTTGGCTCCAAACTTGACGTCGCGCGTGCGCAGTGATGTTGCGTCAGCCGTTCAGTACCTTCCTAAACTACAACACAGCTCAACAAGCTCGGCAGAGTATTCGATACGTCATACCTTCACCGCGACCAGACCTGGCTAATGGACTTGACCAGGAAGGGCTAATAGATGTGACCATGCGAGAGCAATGCCAAATTGCTAACCATCTCAGGGAGGTGGTTTGCTGGGGGTGGAGGTTTGAGCATGCTCGAGGTAACAGTTTTGCCTGAAACAGATTCATCGCTGACGATGGTTGACGTCAATCAAGCCGCATCAACACGGCTATTAGCAGGGAATGGGCCAAACTGTCACCAACATTGGTGCGTTTGGTTCACTCTGTTTGATCGTTTAGGAAGGTACCGTATGTGGACATTATCTATGTGTTGTAATTTTATTTCCGGTTCCTGCCTCTAGAACCTTCTAGAACTTTCCATTTCCCATAATACCCTTGTTATTTCGCGGTTGTCAGGGGTTACCAAGATGTATTTAAGGAAAGGAGCCAGCATTCAAAATGAGTCAGCCTTCGGGTCAGCCAATTGGCTGGTCCTCTTCGACTCCTGCTAGATCTCCTAGTTAAGGGGATTTCTGGCAGTTAGGCCTTTAGTAGGTCCAATTTTGGTTAGGCCCCTCTAAACGTTCCCCCTACCTAAAACAAGCCTCTTTTTCCTAACCCTAAGTTAATCTTAATGTTCCCAGCTCCCGAGTTTGGTTCTGTCTAAATTTTGCGTTCTCTCCCTTATTAATTTATGCGCCTGTCCACTGTTCTTTCTTCATCACTACCACCAGATGCATATTAACCGCTCTACATGGATTTTCCATCCTTGTCCCCGCAGGTATATATTAGGAAAAAGAAAGGACGTTTTAATTTCTGACTGTTGACCATTAAGGTGTATGCGGAATGGTGGCTGTACACTTCTCCTTCAACTTGTGTGAAGATAGGCCTACTACGTGTGTGGTCGCGTTCAATAAAAACGTATAAATGTTTCAGAATTGTGCAGTTTGTTTAACGCACGCTGCATAACTTATCAACTGTATTTCTAATAGCCACGGGCTGTTTCCGGCTGTCGGCTCAAATGGTACCTTTTTTTTTTATGTATACTTCAATCAAATATTCCCTCGTAAAACTTTAAAAAAAAAAGAAAAAAATGTGTGAAGTCTGAAGATCTGGAGGTTTTCCCAGTCACGCTATGCAGTCGTAAAATCACGAAATGCTTTCTTGAAGATCATTGATTAAAAGTCGGCCGAAACCAACGTGTTGTTGAATGAAGTGTTTATAGACAGATAGATCCAATCTGTCTTATCACATTCGCTAAAAAAAACATAAACAAAAAAAAATAGAGATTATAGCGTGCATGACATAAAAAATTCACGCATACTGCCTCGTTAAAACAAGAGGGTGTGATAAAAACATGACGAATTGTTGAGAGCGAAATGCAGGCAGTTCGCTTTGCATTAGTATTCGTTCCGGTTGGTGGTCAAGCTTGTTTTTTATAGGTAGTTGATGAGTCTTTATGCACGTGATAGGGTGTCCAAGTTACGTGACACCTGTATCATTAATTTACCGCCTGGCTCACGCGCGGACAAGCTTCACCCAGTGTTTTTTTTTTTTTTGCTCGATTCGGACGTCGTGTTGGCTATCCTCTAATTGTATCTCGCTATCGCATCTGGACCACTGACAGGTCTAGCCCCAGGCAAAATCACACTCCGGCCCGTTCGCTATGCTAATACAGAGAGTCAGGCTGCGCCACCATAGCGGAAAGCGAAACATGAAAGCGGAGATGGTGGGAAACTGGTTAGGCCGATACCATCGCTCACACAGCGAAAGAGTGCTATCTACTAGTCCAAGCAGGCAGCAGGCAAAGAAGCGAGCGATACGCTATCGGCAGCGAAAACGGGGAATGAGAGGGAGCGGGACGAGGGGTGCGTGGGAGGTAGGCGTGGAGGGCTTTACTTCTCCAAATGATGGCGTTATCACTGAAGTCAGGGGGATGGGAGCTGGGGAGCCACGGGGATGCGTCTCGACAACATTGACCGACGTAATTAGCATACAAATAACGTGTGTGGCTTTTATTTGGCCGAGGCGAGAAGGCTTTTTTTTTGCCTGATAAAACTTTCACGAGCGGGAAGAAAAGCTTAAGCATTTTGGAGGAGGATGGGAGAAAGCGTCTCGGGATTTTGCTCGGGGTGATTTTTTTTTACAGGCGCTAACGGAGATTTTAATTGTGTCGTCCTTGTCTTCATTCTGCCTACGCTCCCGTTTACGGTAATATTATATAGGACCGTCAAAACGTGCGCGACGCCCTCGTAAGCGCCCTCTTTCGACACGTTTGCGCGTCAGTCACACCAATACCGCGCCTCCCTTAAAGCGTGCGTTAACGTGACGTACTAAAAAGGAAATGTCATTTTTTTATGGCAGTTTTAGGCACCTGCGGGGTTGTATTTACCGATGTGTTTGGTGCGGCTTAGGTTTATTTAGCACCCTGTAATAGTCGATCGATCTAAGATGGTATGAAAGACTGTAAATGAGGGAGGGGATCACTCAGTCATCGGGGAGGGGGTGGAAGAGGTAAAATATTTATCCAAAGGTCGTTCGCTTGAATCCTGTCATTCATTTCAATAATCTTAGCTGGACCCATGCATTCTGCACGACAGATGAAATTTCCCGGTCTTAGCCTCTCCTTGTGTTTGGTTTTCTTAGGGAAGTAAATCGTGTTTGCAATATTTAAGTATTTGACTAATCTTTTAATATACTTTTACACAATGCGTACTGTTGTGAACCTGACCCGACCTCCGTGTACTGACATACGAGTAACACAGGAAGTCGTAACACGGGAGAGAGTGGGTGTTTCGCAAATCTCATCAAAATTGCAAGGAAGGATTTTTTTTCTTCGGAGGAAATTTGTGCATCTTTTGCTACTGTCGACCTGGGTATTTGGAGTTCGTGTTATGCTTGTCTTACCGATTTGGACGGACGATGCGCAACCAAAAGATGCTCTAATTCCCTTCACACATTCGTTTGTGACGCCGGGTACCTGGCACACACAGTGACCCTGTAGCGAGAAATTTTGTTAACCGCGCATTTTGTGGACTCGTGGAAGTCCGTTTCAATGCCTACATCGGAAACGTCTTTGTGCTGTGTACGGTGAATTGGCCTTGAAGAGCTACACCAGACCTTGCGCTTTTTCAACGGGAGACGCCATTTTCTTGATGACGTCATACTGAAGCGCTGTTCCTTCCGACGTGTTTTTCTAACGGCGCTGCATTTCATAAACTTGGAGAGTTTTTCTGCCTTTCTCTGTATTTTGGTATTTCTGGTATGTGTTTTGGTATTTTTTAAAGAAACTTAATAAATGTTGTAATCAGGTACCTATTTTGCTGATACCCTCTACAGTATATAGATCTCCACACCTTTGCATAATGTATTATACAGGGTGGTCCGCAAAAAACTGACGACCCAAAATTTTCTAAGTCCAACTTTTCTAGTTAGCACCTCCCAGAACCAGGAGAGGACAGAAATCAAATCTAATGAAGCGGGAATATTTCGGTCCTCTTCTGGTTCTGACGGGTGCTAACTAGAAAAGGTGGAGAAAATTTGGGTCGTCAGTTTTTTGTGGACCACCCTGTATTTGACTTTGCAAGTTTGCCTCTGATCTGCAAGAGCATGGCCAGTAAACCATCTGGCCCAACCTACAACAACATTAGAGAGGTACACAAAATGGCCACCACGAGCCATCTTGTAGATCTGTTCGGGAATTGGCCAAGCAAATCGCATCGGTGAATTTTTGTTCGGTGAGTCTCGCCATCTACTGCCAAATGGTGACAATTGACAAAAAGCTTATAGTAATTCACTAACTTGATCCCAGTAATCACCCGGAAAATAGCTTACATGTACGAATAAATAAATTTCCGTATAACCTTTTGCCACCAAGCTATTAATTAGCCTATATTTGTCGACTGCACAATAGCTTCAGTGAAGAGCAACATGTTCGTTTATCCAGAAAGTGTTTCAGGGAAAAGTGGCAGCATTCTTTTTTGTACTGAAGGTGTCGCCCTCGGTTAACAGAAAGCGCCAACAAGACCAAGACAAATCAATCGTATCAGCGTTGCTTTAGGCGACCATATTGTCCAAACCAGTCGCGTATGCTATTTTTCATCCATGATCCGGCCGGTACTGTATACCATGCGCCATGGCTGTTTGCTGTGACGTGCATATCACGTGACTGGGCTAGTCCAATCAGACGGCCAAACAGCCGTTGTTCTCGTTCGTCATTGGCTAACTCATGGTGACATCACGACAAACAGCCATTGCGCATGGTTTAGTTGAGTCACACAAAAATGTCAAGTTTTCTTTCCTTTCAAACCGACCGTTGGGCGGCTTACATTGAATGACAAAGCGTAGGTGGCAAGAAGCCAGATTTTATATCCAGTACAACCTATAATAATATCCGCGTATTTGAGTGCATTTATGACACGTCGGGAAAGACCAAATTAGCGGAACTTGTTTGTGGTAATTTATGTAAAATACGTAAACGTCATACTTCACATTTTGTTCATAGCCAATACCAGTTCATTCGTTAACTTTTTTTTAGTTTGTTATCCTAGATTCGTTGGAAAGTATGAGTATAAAATATCTTTCATTCCGTCTGTTACTTGTTGTTGGCTTCTCTGTGATGCAGTCTGTTTTGAAACATGTAGCCTACATTAGACACAGTGACGCAATTAAGGGGAGGTGGGGGTCGGAGAAAATGGTACAGGGCACCCTAGGGAACCCTAAATTTTAAAAAGGGGGCCCGAATTTGTACATAAAACTACTGCAAAATAGGCCTCACCCTTGAATCCAAAAGTGTTTCGTCTTTGGAAACCCTACATTTCCCCCCTTCCACCCCCATTTGAAAAGGCTAGTTGCAGTACTGACTAGACAATTTCCTGCCTTACAGATATTATTTTAATCTCGTGGAGTATTTGAAATATTTATAATTTAATGAATACCTTGATCTACTTGGTCTCTAGCAGCAACGGCGACCTTTGAGTTCGTAATAAAATTAGCGTATAATAAATAAGTCATATGAATGTGCCGTAAGTCGACATTTATCTTTGCAGTTTGCGTACAACTTATCGTGACACATACAAAAATAATAAAAAAATAAAATAAGTAATTTTTTCACCACAGAAATACTTACTTTATAAGATTCGCCTAATGGTGGAAAAATCAGAACTCTTCCACAGTAGTACGGTATTTAAAAAAAAAAGATTTGTTTGTTTTGTTTTTGGTTTCGGTAGATTGGAATATTCCTAACACTGGTATTCACCAAACAACATTTTAATCTAGCAGAGCAAATATTTGAAATTAAGAGTCGAAACTGATTCGCTTTCATGAACCATTGTGCACTACGGAAAAAAAAAAAAAAGACATGGTTTCTTGCGTTGCTTTGCGACAATACACCAGCTGACAATTGTTCGTTGAAAGGGCGGGGGGGCAAAGATGCTTCCTTCAATTGTCTCGTGACGATAGATCTTTTGGAGCGTTTTTGCAAGTGGTGTCGTCTGCTTTGTTGCCTCGGAAAGGAAGGGTGGGAGTCGGAGGAAAGGGGGTGGAAGGGATGGGGGTGTTTCGTGAGTCATTGAATCGGGAGCACGTGCAATAACGGAAAGAGACGAGCGGCAGATGCTACGTCACGACAAAAAAACAAGACAGAAAAAGAAAAGGGGGGCTTTTTGTTTTTGGGTGATCAGTCAGGCGAAAGACTCTATTGTGCTGCCATAAACAAAAGGATGATTAGGCATACAAAAAAAATGTGACATGTGTTTGGTATTAAGGAAATGTGTAAGACGAGCTAGGCACTAAATAGGGATCTGTTCAAGCGGAATGTGTCTTACTTGGGCAAAACAACGTGTCACTTATATTTGAAGAAGTCGCTCTCATTCACTTTCAAAACAAAAGCAACAAAAATAGCACGAAAAAGGACATCCCACAAAGGAGCACGGGTAAAACAACAAATTTTCGACGTTTCTAGACCGACTATGTCAGGGTTCAACTGACCTGGAAAGTCGGGAAAATCAGGGATAGTCAGGGATACGAAATACGGTTAGGGAAAGTCAGGGGAAAAAATGGAAAATTGATGAAACGTCAGTGATAGTCCTTGATTTTCGTTTTTAGAATGAACCTTTTTTTTAGAACCCTTTTTTTTTTTAATATGAACCGGTTTTTTTTTTCATTTTTGGAATTTCATTTTTAGAATGATCCGTGTGGTCTTGTAAGTCCTATTGTTTTGCTGATATCTTCTTGTCCTATTACAAAAAAAAAAATAATAAAATTTGAGAAAAATGCAGTTATGATGCCATGCCTGCCGAGTGGGCATTTGACGCTGTGTAAAAGTGTTTTGGTCAGGGATATTTGAAGAAATAAGTCAGGGAAAATCGGGGATAGTCAGGGATATTCATTTTCAGATATGAGTATGAACCCTGTATGTGTCGTTATTGAGCAGAAACAGAACCAAGCCAAGGCGTTGAGTTAAACAACAAACACATTCAAAAACACTGTTTACATGCATCAAGTCGGAACACATCTTTCAAATTGTGAGCAAGCGAGGTCAAGAAAGTCAACCTCCTTGGCTAACAAGCCACTTGCTGACCTGTACACTTGAATTTGAATTTGAACGTTTGAACGTTGAATTTGAATTTGTACGTTTAATGTATGATAATATGGTATGCAAGAACGGTATAACTGAAAGTTTAAAAAGATTAATATTAAGCGCTTTTTTTATAATGAACTTCGAAAACGTGGACTTTCAGCCCACACGAAATTCAGACGAAATGCTTCGCTTGTGACGTTTACTTAGCTTGCAAATAATTTTTGTAGAGGCTGGAAAAATACGCGGTTAAAATTTTCATATGTAACGTGATGACTCAAGTCTGCAGTTGACTGAAATGCTAAACTCAAAATATATATTTTTTTTATTTCTTGCTTTCAACGTTCAGCATTTGTCAAGAATTTCTCAAACTACCTAAAACTTGGTCAAGTCTGCAACTGAATGTAATGCCAAATTCAAAATACATTTTTTTATTTCTTGCTTTCGATGTCAACATATGGCCAAATTTCTCAAACTATCTAAAACTAGGCCACAAAGTGAAGAGGTAGGAGGCATTTATTTCATTCTGAGATACCACACAGTGGCAGTGCACAGAAATGTATAGCCAGCGTGTCTTGTTTTTCTGGCATTGGATTAAAAATTAAATTAAAACTAAAACGGACAATTGGTTTTTCAATGCCTTGTGTGTTGACTATACGGTACGTTTTAGTTTTAATTAAACCATGCGCAATGGCTGTTTGCTGTGACGTCACCATGAGTTAGCCAATGACGAACGAGAACAACAGCTGTTTGGTTGTCTGATCGGAATAGCCCAGTCGCGTGATATGCACGTCACATCAGATAGCGTGTGGTGTAAGTGTTTTATCTTGCTGGTAATTTGAAGAATGTTTCCTGAGTTTGTGCAGTAACCAGTCTTATTTTATCTTTGTTCTGGTTTTAGCTTGATAACGGGCGTAGTAGTCTCGAAACGTGACTAATTTGTTATGATAATAATAATAGAAAGTTTGGTGCAATTGCACGCGGGTCAGGAAAGGACCCTGGAAGGTCGCTAACATCCAGCCTGGAAGTCGTATAGTAAAACAATGAAATGCATGAAACAGTTGTAGTGAAAGTTAAAAAACAGAGATGAAAAGTAAAATTAAAGCTATTTACAATTTAAAAAATATGTATAATAATAATAATAATAATAATAGTAATAATAAAACCAATGGCGGGACAGTTTAACCCAAAGCCAATTGTTTATTCACATGTGAATCTTTGTGGCTTTTTATTTTTAAGTACTTATATTTGAGAACAATTACCCAACTGAAAAGGCAATGAGTAAATTGAATGATAAGCTTTTTGGAAAGGCATATTGGTATGTATCTTTCCGGTACCCCTATTTGTCTTGATTTGGGGTTTGTTTGAATGTAAATAGAACTGTACGTTTTTCGTGATATCAGATGCTTTGGAAGATTTTTTTTAGTCGATCGCGGAAGTAGTCAGCCCGCGTCAAGTGAAGCTGGTATTTTGAGGGAGCTCGCAGCTATCGTAATGCCAGTGCCTAAATTCACGGTCACTTCGTGGTCGATGAAACTGTACGGTTTAAGTTTTTGTTCGTCCGAGGCCATGTGTCCTTAGGCAGACGCGGGGAAGGGGGGGAGGGGTTATTGGGGCCCACCCCCCCCCCCTCTAAACTTTGAACGTCCAAGTTCCGGATTGAAGTCGAGATCCCTATCCCAATTTTGAGGGTTAAAATGTCCCTAAGGTGCCTAAATCAAGGAATGAAAGGAATGAAATTAAAAAGTACGTTTGATATCTTTTCTCAGTAGGCCGCTAGCTGTTTTTTAACAAGAGTGAGTAAAAGCTTTTTTTCAGCATTTTTGTCCTTTTAAATGGGCCATTAAAAGAAATTTCTGCCTCCTATAGTCCAAAGTGTTCACTTAAATCTCACCCCCTTCCCCCCCCCCCTCCCCCATCGTCAGTAAGTGGCCACTATGTACTAAAATTTCGAAAAGTAAGTTACGGACGACTGCACCTACTTGAATCCGAAAATGGAATTAAAATTGAAACTTGCAACAACAAAAAAAAGAGAATAAAGAATGCGTTTGATAAAATTATAAAATATGAAAATATGAAGCTGCTCGGTCAAAATTAAAAAATAAAACCGTCTTACTTTGTCTCATGTCTTGTGGCATTCCTACCTAAAAACTTTCTTTTCGGTCGGCCATTTTGGTTGGCGTGCGGGCCAAGCCGCAACTGTTGCGCATGCGCGCTCTCCAACAGCTTCTCGTCTTGTGTTTGTTTTGCCGGGTTTTTGTTTCCTTGGTTACCATTTAATAAGTCCCATAATTTGAGCCGCGTAATGAGATTAGTTTGGTGCGTTGCCAGGCAACAATAGGAGGATTTCCCGCTCAAAATTGGCGCTGAAGTGATTTCTACGGCGATAGTCTGCTGATGGCAAGAGCGTTCTTTCCTTCCACCGGCCAATGGAATCGCATTGACGTAATTTGGTTGCGCACACTCATTTCATTAGCGGTCATTATCCTGGACCGTCCTTCCCCACCCCCATCCAACTCCCCCCCTCCACCCTTCAAAAAATAAAAGGTGCCGAGCCAGACTGATATCATTATACACCCTCACGATCGAACGCTTTTGTTTTTCAAGCTCACACCTCTTTATCTCATAACGTGCCAATGAAGTAGTCTTGCCTAACTCTTTTGCCCTTTACATTTTTATAACGTAATTTTTCCCAAACTCCATTTCGTGTGGATGGGAAAACTGCTAAAATATGACATTACTTTTTTTTTATATTAAAGGGCAATCTAATTTTTTTTTTAAATTGTTTAATAAAATTGAAAGGGATACTTACACTTGACTACGAAACTACGCAGTTATTTGCAACAAAACCTTAAAAAAAAAAAGAACTGGTTTAATGATCCAGGGAAGGTTTAACCGAATCCGAAGTCAAAACAGCAAAGGAACACAAATAAACTTTCCTGTATGGTTTCCGATACTGCAGTGTTGCTGTATTGTTTAGTCCACGTGAAACCATACTGTACATGTATTCAAATGTTTTTACCACTTTGACTTTTGCACACGATTGGTCAGTTAATGATTAAAGCCTTCTTCTTGGCTAAGAAAACTGGCAAATGCTAACGGCAACTCTATTGCTTCGGACATGTATAACCCTCAAGACTACCCCAGTGTCGGTCGCCACTCGCCATTTGGCGAGTGAAAGTCAGCAGCAGTTGGCGACTTGAAGTTTAGCCTACCCGCTTAAAAGGCGACTAACAATAGAAATAACACTCAAATAGTAATATCTCACCGCAGAAGCTAAAAGCGAACGGTTTGCGGTACATGCTTAGATTTACCCTATACGACCGGCTTTTATTTTTCTGCATAATACTGGGTTGAAGAAAGCTTGAATAAGGCTGTCCTAAATGCATAAATTTGAAACAACCATTCAGTGTGCTAGATGATTCATCGTGCTATGTGGCGAATAGATATTAAGAAATGGCGAATGATTCTAATGGGGGCGTCGGACGAAACTCATAACGGGAAAATCGTCCAATGAGATAATTGTCTAACATCTGCGTAAATAAAAAAAAATCTGGACAATTATCTAAACGGAATGTCGTATAATGGATAATCGATTAATGGATAAACGTCTAACTGGACAATAATGTGGCTGCGGTTTCTGATGTTATGTGTGCAGCCGCAGAGAGCGCGGTAGGGCGAGCGAGGCCGGGACATTAGACGATTTTCCGTTATACGAAATTCATGCCAGACGATTTTCTGTTATACGTATACGTTCTTCCAATCTGACCCTTTTTCCTCGATCCCTTCTGATGTTTACCAGGAAAGTAGCGAATGCGTGGAGATACGGTAAGTTTAAAGTACTTTTCAAACTTGTCTTATGAAAAATGCCTTATAGGTTGGGCAATAACAAAGCCGAGAAGTTCTAGACGTGGAATGCTTTCATAGCAGCACCCTCGTCCCCCAACTGTGAAAGGAAACATTCTTTCCGATCATCCCCCGATACTTAGGTCAAGAGTCAAAACTTGAAAGCCAAGTCAATTATCGTTTTTCAAGCAAGGACTATTGCCCGGTCGGTGGTCTTTCTGTGCGCGTCCTTGTCCGCTCGTGCTGACCCGTGTCCGACCGTGGTTCGGTCTTCTGGGAAGAGCATCTTCTGGGACGCCATCTTGGATTCACTGAGGCTGAAAACAACTGATTTATGGTGACGTGCCCTGCACTTGGGGCCCCCCCGACGGCAAAGTTAGGGAAAAGCTAGGTTGAAAAAGAGCAGAACCCCACTAGGACAACATAAACACTTTCGTATCCCGGGGTGGGAAAGTGGTTTTCCTTTTTCGTCTGCTTGCGTAATGGATTTTTTTAGTTCTTTAATAAAACTTCCGCGATTGTTGTTGGAGAAGTTATTGTTTCATCAGAGATCAACAGTGAAAGAATAAATCTATTTGTGACGGTGACTTTCTCATTTGACTGCGATGAAAGTTGTAGGCTACAAGACCATGAAAAAATTTCAATCGTGTTCTGCAATGCCTTCACTATTAGAGTCATTCCGAAGTGACGTATTTACGGATAGTAACGTTTAGATGGTTGACCCGCTGGACTAACTCAAGAATTATATTTCTGCCAATTTGGTTGTGGTTTAATGATAATTTTGGCGGTGATGCGCTCGCACTCCAATTAGTACGGCTTAAGAGAATGGTGACTAATTCGTGGCTTAGTAATCGTCCCTAAGCAAATAAGTAATTGGGCTGGTAAGTTAAAGGGGGGAAAAAAGGTTTTAAATTACTTTCCCAAAAATGGGTGACATGAGGATTGGTTGGGATTGATGGTGGGAATGCCAGAATAGGCTTTACTTATTAACTACTCCTAAGCTGGTCGTTAAGGGCAAGTAACAGGTAAACAGGAGCACATAAAATACAACAAGTGTGTGTTTTTACAAGAATAGGAAGTTAAATATATCAAGTTCAAACAATCAGTTGCAGTACAGACATTATCGAAAACGAAGGGATATATGGTTCTTGCAGGGAAAGGGAGGGCGGAGTAGTTGCAGCCAGGTGTCGCCAGGAGACGGCGTTGCAGACTGGCGGACCACCGGAACCGCACCGGGACCAGTGACCAAAAGACGGGAGTTTCGCTTGCCAGCTCCACCGGACGTGCCGATGCGAAGTCCCGGAACCAATCTTGCGGCATGCGACGAACCCTGTCGATAGAGAGAAAAACTACCGAGAACTTACAGATGTGTTTTTATCAGCTTGGGAATGTTTTAAGCTACTTCTAGCTACTTGAGCTACTTAAATTAGGCTAAAATGGTATTTAAGGAAATACCACGTTGCAGTAAAAGCAATATGGAGGGGATAAGAACTATCCGATGATACCATATGTGGTTAATTATCATGCATACTACCCCGTGTGCTTCTTTGAAATCATAATTTATGCTTTTTAACAAGAAACTCCTTTCCAGATTTAGTTTTCTGAGACCGAGGGTCGACGGAAGTTTTCTGAAAAAGAGTTGAACGGTACAAGGCACAAATTATAGATTTCACAGAAGCAGAGGTGATATTCAGTGTGACAATTTTGGTTTTCTTTCCTCAAAACGATTTTTTACTAGATTCGACATCAGATTTGATTTACGAAGAACTAATAGTTTATGTCACAAACACAACAAATTACGATGTCTACGATGTTTGTGATGTTTACGATGCTTTCCTTTGGCATAGCGATAGGAAATTTCGTCATGCAACCCCCACCCCCACCGCATTTCGTCATGCAACCCAACCCCCACCGCATTTCGTCATGCAACCTGTAATTTCGTTTGCTTCGAAGTTGGGATTTCATATTAAGTAAGACTAAACCTCACTTAATGCTACTGCTTAACCAATTAAAAAGTAAAACTACGAATCCAGCCGAGAAGCAGCTTCGTGTTTCCGTAAACTTCCGGTGAATAACGAAGGTGACGTCATTTCCCTAATATTGACATAATTAGAATGAAAGCCAAATCACGTCCTCTATAAGTGAGATATATTGTATATATCTATGGTTTGTTTGTCGGCGACCATTAAGAAAAGAGTAAAGCTTCGATCTGTATAATTACTGAAGCAGAAAGCTCTGATGTGGTATTTTCAGTAGTAATAGCCCTAGAGCTGTTGTGGATAATACGGCTACTGTTTTTGCACGATGCCTGTAACCTGACATTAAAACTAACGAACGCTAATTATTTTGCAATTATATCCCGAGCGCGTAGCGCGAGGGGTATAATTTCAAATTAATTAGCATGAGTTAGTTTTAGTCTGGTTACAGGCTGAGTGCGAAAACATTTTTAGCCGTATTATCCACAAACGCTAGAAGGCTGTTTTATTGGAGTATATCCCAATTCAAAATAAATAACAAAAGAACTAAACATTCTTTGTGTTATAATTAATATTTATGACATAATGCTACGTTTTGTAAGCTTATCAGTTTATCAGTTCATAAAATTATTTGTCTCCAACGAGAAGTTACAGACGATGCTGCGTCGGCGACTTTCTCCCTTTAAACACGCCGCATCAACTACGCATTGCTGAAATCCGCCGATAGATGGCGCTGTGTGTGTTCCTTTACTAATTTTTAGTCGTTTGCTAATAATTACCATGGGATCGAAAAACTAAAAGACTAATACGGTAAAAATTAAAATTATTTATGCCAATAGATCACCGAAGAAAAATTATAATATACTAGCCTACAAAATTATAAAGTGTGATGTTCAAATATGAAAATCGTAACGAATACGTCGAGTTTTCTAGCTGGTATTTATGCGAGTCAAAAGCCGCAGCCATTAAGTAGCATCTGGCGTCTGTTTTAAGCTTAGCTCGGAAAGTTGCGCATGCGCACAACGAAAAGGTACTGTGGTATAATCACCCCGATTATACCCCGGTGTATAATCGGGTGATTATACCACACTAGGTCGATTATACCCCGCTTCTCTACCTTCCACCATGATAGCAAGCGGGATATACTCAGCGTAAGCCGAGATGGTACTCCTTTTTCGGAGAGAAAACAAAAATTCTCAAGAGTTCGCCTACTACCGCCATGAAAAGACTAGTGAATCATATGCCAGGAATCCTGCTTCGGCCATCTCATTTCATCCAATCCTTTAACCATTCGTCCGTCGTTGGCCTTCACATAGTCATTGCACAAACTAACGATAGTATCTTTTAACTCAACGGCAGAGCGGAAATATTTATTAACTCTCCTGTTTACATTTGTATATTGGCTTGTGGTAAAATTCAAGAGGTCGGCTTTGGAGAAGGAGCGTTTAATAAGCGCCGCTAAGATGTGGCCACGTTCATTAAGGCCTTCAGGCAGTATAATTTAATCATGAAAATTAAATTGAGCGCTAAATTTAGATTGACTTGGGATTCGTGCATGGTTGACGGAGTTTCCTTTAACTATTATTAAAGATGATTTTAATATATACTTCAAACAAGTCGAAAATGACTTGTGGGGTTTTCCCAAGTAAGCCTTTTGCCATAATTTTTCGTTTGTGGTTTTTCATGAATTTATTCGTGAAACTGCTCATAAATTTAAAACAAAAATAAAAACCTTTCGCCATATGGCATTACTATTGAATGATGAATTTAACACATTCACATTCGAGGGAACGGAACCAACTCCAGGGGCGGGGGTATATCCCTCAGCCGCCCCGTCGAAATTTTATGAGTCAACCGAACAGCCGCCGAATATTTTTCGTCCGCCGCCTGTCCTAGCCGCCGGTAAAAATATGGCCAAAGCCGCAAATTTTCAAGATGTAATACATTAAAACAACACTAAAGTGCCATGCATTTGTATGGTCATAGCATGTATGGTTACTTTCAGTTTCGTTTTAAGGTTTAGTAGTAGTGTTGGGACACATCAACGTAGTGTAGCTCGGATTTTATTTAAATTCTATAATTTGAGGGTAAAGATTTTTTCTCCGTCTCGGATTTCACCTTTTTTTTCATTTGCTAGTCATCCAGAAAGCATTATGCCCCCCTCCCCCCCCCCGCCCAGAAAAAAAGATAGTAATGGCCTCACATTCGTCTTTTTTACGTGAGCAGCGAGTTTCATCTTTGCTACCCTTTGCTTCATTTTGATCGATTTAGCCGAAAATTAACCGTCAGCCGGCCGAATTTTTAATTGGTCGGCCGCAATTTTGCCGACGTTTCTGTTAAGCAGGGCTGGAAATAACAGAATAACGCAGCTGAGGGGTATGGGGCGGGGGTAGGGGGAGGTACACTACATAAATTACCTGATTCAACCATAAAAAATACATAAACTATTAGTTCGGTGAAAAATGGAGCTCTTTCCCTCCCTCCGCAAAAAAATTCTTAAGCATGTCGTTCAGCCTTATTTTGAGTCAGTCAGCCATACCACATTTCAGTTTTTGGCTTATAATATTTTTTGGGGGGGGAGGGGAGGGGGGAATGCCATTTTAGGAAGCCATTCTGTATTTACAAAAAAAAATAATAATTTTGGAATTTTTTTCGTCATCAGTTTCTGTTCAATTTGATGAATTTTTTTAGACGTTCTAGTCAAAATCCGTTTTTGCGAGACTGTTTTTAGTCGCCATCTTAGATTTAAACAAAATTTGAGTAGATTTTTATTGATGAGCTTGATTTTCAGGAAGTTAAAGGCTCTTAGCATTACTTTGGTAAAACTACATTTTAGAGCCGTTAAATGAAATGGCTTGAAGCCAGGAGCCGAAACTTGCTGCTTCTCTCTCATACGGCCTTGTGCAAACGGTGGAATAAAAAACGTGGATATTCCTCCAGCGTTTTATTCGCTGCTGCTCTCATTTAAACATCTTTAAATTCAAATCAGTTACGAATTTGTGAGGTTTTCCATAAGCCTAATCGTCACCCTTCCACGTTTAGTCCCACCAATTTGCAACTTAATAAAGTGGCGTTTGACGCATTCTGTCCCAAGATTGGATCTCGAAGCAAATGTTACTTTTTTTGTGTCTCATTGAAAACAGCTCGTGTAAAAGCGCCAGGTTATTACTAACTGCAGGAACGGAGATTAGGTTTAATATCTTTTTAAAATCAGAATTGATCCCCCTATTTTTTTTTTCGGAGAGCAGCAGCTGGTCCCCATTGATTTCAACAACGGAAGTTGCATGTCCCTCCCGTCATGCAATGCGTCTACTCGACCATGAAGGCGCACACTTGAGTTGGCCCACGTGCGCGAGGAGGGTCGCGTGGCCCTACAATGACCAGCTGCATCCTTTCATCTCGAACGCTTTTATTCCTGATTTGTTCCCATGTGCCTGGATGCTCCTGGCTGCATTTAAAATGAAACTGTTGATAAGCGATTGGCTGGCCCTTCAATCAAGTTTCTTTAAAGAAGAGAAGGTCCAACGCGGCCGACAATTTTAATTTTGGACCGACGATGTCACGTGGGGTTTGGACAGCTGTCAACCGTCCCAAGAATATCATAATGCCGTATTTATTTTTCTTCGTGGGAACGTGGTCACTGCAACAGACGGATAAAAAAAAAACTTCACCGTATGTCTAAAAACAGCACTCAATTTTTTCCCCCGTATAATTTTTATAGCTTGTTCAAATACAGCTATTGCTGCGTAGCCAACAAAAGAAGAGGGATTATTTGAAGAACACCGTTCGTAAATAGGACGGAAAGTTAAATGGGCTCGAGAAGTGATAAATAAATACGGATGAAAACTAATATTTGACACCATATTCCCCAGAGATAAAAAATTATGGACCTATCCGGAAATAATTTTAGCTGTTTTCTTTTTTTTTTTTTATAATAACTCCAAGAAAAAGATAAATGAAAGGACATACTCTCAACACATGTTGCGTTTGATATGTGGCCTATGTCCCCCATACGTAGTGACATTTGCACTAGTTCTAGTTAATGATATGCCCCAATAGATAAAAAGTTGTGGATCCGTCTACGAGTAACATGGATAATTTTGGCTGTGTCCATGGATTTTTTTTAGTATTTTACTCGAGGGCAAAGGATTAAATGAAACTTTTTGAGTCTGCTATATAGCCTTATGTCCCCTTTACGTCATGATGTTTGAATAGAGTAGATATTTCCCGTAGATAAAAAGCTATATTGTAGGTATGTCCATGTTTTGGGTCAGTCCATGGAATTTGGAGTGGTCAATCTTTATTTGCCAATTCCCCAAATGGGGGCGTTACACGCTCTCATCATGACAGATTTTCCCATTCTTTTATAATAATAATAATAATATAAAATTTATTGCACCAAGAAGTGCAATAGGTGAGAAAGGGTCAGACATGCTGGCCACTAACAGCGCACCTAAAAAGAACGCAAAAGAATATGTCACTGCAAAAATGTGAACGGCAAAAGCAATTGGCAATTTGTATGGTAGTCAAAATCAAAATTAAGTTTCATGAGGAATCACAATCCTTATCAAAATAATGTTCTGGTCTCAAAAGAAACCTTCGTAGGTTTGAATAATAAAATGTTCACTCCCTGATTGAGTAAATACCCACAAACAGCAAAAGGAAGACATGGAATTTTTTAATTTTCGGCAAATTATTGCTTGTCTTGGTCACCTAAAAACAATGCACATCATGAATACATACCCCAACATATATTCAGACACAAGAAAACGTTCATGCTGTTTGTGGGCCTTTACTCAATCAGGGAGTGAACATTTTATTATTCAAACCTACGTCGCCTGCAAAGTAAACTTGTTGGCTTCGTAGGTTTATGCCCCCCAAAAGCCTCCTAAAATGGGAGACAGAAGGCGCGGAGACAAGGTCTTCGGCGAGAGAATTCCAAACCAAATTTTAACCCCTTCACTACTTCTAAGAATTCAAGAACGAAAAATAAAACAAATTCCAGCTCTGCGAAAGACATATTTGTGAAGATTCCGTTGGAACCCGTGTAAAACGCAACGGTGTGACGACGCCTTGGTTTCTAATCCATGAAAATCCGAGATCTAATTTCGTTTCTGGACTATTTACGCAGTTGAGACTACAAAACTGCCCGTGTAGTGTTCATGCCGGCTCCAAGGAGTTAACTGCGAAACTTGTTTCACAGGTGAACCCCTAATTGATGTAAGGAAAAGACAATATTTGCAGTAGTGGCTGTCTATATTATTTAAGGGCTGTAACATGGTGTCTAACAAGATAAGTTAGTTGTTTGGTGTACTTAAGTTACTGATTTACTCTTCTCGGTTCTTTGTTGCAACCGATATTGACTAGACTAACTGGAGATTATTCCGTAACCTGTCTTCCTTATCGTTCCTTGGAAAAGAGCTCGTTAATTGCGTTGAGTGGGCCGATTGTTACCCATCACCTTCTTCGCCGAAACGAGTGCTCGTTCTCTGAAAAAAAGAAAATGGGGTGATTTGGGGGCGTAGGGCGAGAGGGGTGTGGGGGGGAGGGGAGGAAGAATCGACCTGAGAATCCCTCGTTTTTCACCACCACGAGAGGAGTGTGGGGGGATAGGGGCGGGATGACATGACACTGGGTGGCCTTAAATCAAAGGAAGCTAGCTACACCGGCCATGGGGGAGGTGGGAAAAAAAACCTACTTGTCAAAATTTCACGGCGTTGAAAATTTGTCTTTTTATCAGTCTTAGCGACCCTTACCTCACGGGGCCACGAGGCCCTCATCTGTCTGGCGCCCCACAGACAACTCTTATTTAAAAGATTACCAACTGAAAAAGAAAAAGAGACGAACCCATTACTTTTTTTTTTCCTTTAAACTTTTCCCTCTCCTTCCTCCTCCTCCTCCTTCCCATTCCCCCCCCCCCCCATCCTTTTTCATTTTTGAGTGCACTGAAAATGAGAAGGAAGAAATGTATGGTATTGTTGGCGGGAACCTAGATTGGTGCCATTGTGAGCATTGTTTAACCGGGCTCTAAATCAAAAAGGGATTTATGTGCCTCGATTTCAATTTAATGGGCGGCAATTGCAGGGCAGAAGCGGAAAAAGAAAGCGAGCGTCATAAATAAAACAATTAAATCCGATTGGAAAACCACTTGCCCACGTCCGTGGAGCCTTTTTATTGGTTTATAGCTGTCTCTTAGATAGAGGGTCAAGATCTTCAAACACGGTTTGTTAAAGCTGATGCTAACGACGTAATCATGTGTGATGAAGGCTGATCAATTACTGAATTCAGGGGTTCGGTTTGGCCAAATTGGATTTTGCTCTGGTTATTTCTGTGGGCAGTGACGTAGCTACGTTAGGTGGGGCCACTGGAAAATTAGCCCTTGCCACCACCCCCCCCCCCCCTACTCTCCTGAATACACAGCAGGGCCCATGAAAAACCTAGGAGCTGAAAAACTTTGAAAGTTTTCTAATTTATTTTTTATTTTTGTTATATTGAAAATTGGGATCTCCATTCAAGAGGTCCCTATTTTCACTTTTTGGAAAGAGAAAAAAAACTTGGAAAAAATTTTATAGTAAAGAAAAATTTGTCCAGCTCTGGCTTTTTTATGGGCGAATGGAGATGGACGGACGGGGAGGCTCGAAATTCGTTTTTGAAATACAGTTTATATCAAGTTAAATAAAACATGGGTTCTATAAAAGAGCCTTTCTTAAATCCAATTAATTTTCTTTCTTTCGGGGCGGGGGCGGGGGGGGGGCATAGCCAGGGGCTGGGGACATAGCTGTAAGGCTTACTTGTCGGACATATAACTAAATCATCACTACGATTTTTAAAAGATGACTTCAAATCCCTACTGGATTATTAACAAACTTTTCGCCAGAATAGCTGGAGAATACGCATGTACGGAGGGGCATTGTGAGTTTAGTAAGATATCAAGGATTAGGTACGTACGTTTCAAGTAAACATCCCAGCAACTAGTGCTTTCATTGACAAGTACTTAACTAGCAGCAATTTTTATGAAATAAATATTGTTGCCGTATATTACTTTGTCATCGTTTTTTTTTTTAAGATTGGTTTCTATGAACTAAGCAGCCTTAGGATACTAGCTAGCGATGTTGGCGCTGTGTTCTTCCTCATCACTGACCGTCGTTATTACCAACTTATTTATTCTGCGCGTGCGTGGACTTTGGCTGTTGACGTCATATATATTTGACAATTCAATGGAGCAGCCCCGCTGACGTCACTTGTATGAGATCTTTAAAACCAACATGGCTGCCATTCTCGATCCGATGAATCGACGCAACTCTGGACTAAAAAAATTAGTGTATACGTATTATGAAACGTAAGCTGGACCGCTCCAAGCGTAAAAATTGTATCCTAGTGTCAGTGGTGGCGCCGCAGGGGGGGGGGGGGGGCGAGAACCCCCCCTTCGGGGAAGCCTTGTCCCCCTGTCGGGGAGTAACCGAGATTGTCGTCGGGGAACAGCCGGAAGACAGTCCACACGACGACATAAAATTCGTAAAAATTTGGGGAGGAAAAGCTCAAAATAGAGTGTGCCGTTTTGCTTCAGTAGTCCTCATCACCTCCATATTTAAGAGCTGTCGTAGTTAATGCAGAAACGTTAACTAAATATGTACAAAACAAAAGTTGTTAAGGATTCTAGTTAAGTTTTCGTCATTTGAATTCGTGATACCAATGAACTGAGCGAAAATCGTGTACAGTAAGTGGCTAAACTGAAAATTGATTTGCTGCGTTGACCGTCAACTCCATGATTTGACAGGCATCTTAGTTATGAGACACGTTTGGGATGCCAATGTCTTACCAGTTATTTCTAAAAGGAGAAGGCCCGATTTTAAAAGTCCAACGCACAACACGAATGACGGCCAACTGTGTGTTCTTGTTAAGGTTAAATATTTTTCAAACCCAAATTATTCAGTGTTAGTTAACGTTAATTTAATAATATTTAAAAAAAATGTAATTCATCTGTTAATTTAATTTGTAAATAAAATGTGTAAAAAAAACAGAATTTTGGTCACAATTAGGTTTTTACGACCTCTCATGCTAAAGAATGTTTATGAAAAACATTGGCATTTGCTTAACAATGTGGTGCAAACGTGTCTCGGAAAGCCCAAAATAAGTCCTCAAATAGCGTAAAATGCTTCAGCGTCCGGGGCTGGACCCCGCTGGGGGAGCTTATAGCTAAAGTATTACAATATTTTTAAAAAATGCTCGTTTTCTTTGCCCCCCTGTCCGGGAATCATTGCCCCCCCCCCCCCCCCCCCCCTATCTGGAATTGGCTGGCGCCACTACTGCCTAGTGTATTAAGCTACCGAATACTAATCTACAATTTGACTGAAAGTGAGCTAGCTACGTTTGTTGTATGAAATAACTGAACGGGCATCGCTGGCTCAAAATGCCAACATAAAAGTACGCTTCTCCTATGCGCGACCGGGGAGATTGTTTGCTACTAGCGACAGCAGATGCGAGCACCACAGGCCAACAATTCTGCCATTGTTTTTAACAATTCCAGTACGAAGTGTTAAACATTTAAATTGGAAATAATAATTCCCCAACACAGAACATAGTCGTTAGAAACGTTTGTTTTTAGCAGCAATAATAAATCCAAAACTTTGTAATCTGTAGCGATTACCAGAGGGGCTCGTCACAAAATACATGCAGAACAGCTTTTTTTGTTGTTGTTGTAGGTGTTTTTTTTCTGTGTTTTTTTTTTTCGTCCCGCCAAATAAAAATAAGATGCCTGTAACGGGAACTGCACAAAACCAAAATAAATATAGCGTAAACACTTCCTTCCGCCACACAAAAAATGCAACGACTTTTTCTTTGTTTTTTTTTTTTGGGTGGTGGGAGGGGAGTTCCCCTGGGTCCCCACAGCTGCAGCCATTGAACAATAGATCCTTGGCTTCAAAATGTTCAACAATACGTGCCATTACACATGCCATACAAAGCCAAGCTTCACAGATCACAGTTGTGTTCTTGTTTTTCATTAATTGTAATGAGCAGAAGCAACTTAATACTTGTGCAGCTGAACGCGCTCATTTTCGAACCTTATCGTGGAAGAGAGATTGGTAAAGGCCAAGATTGGCCCGTCATACAAGTCCAGAATAACTAGAATCAGATTCTGTAGCCAAATCAGTTAAAGATATGCATAGTGACTGTCATAATTATTAGATTGGATGTGATCGACTTAAAAATCTTCATGCCGATGCGCTTCGGGCCCCCCCCCCCCCCTTTTTTTTTTCCCGGAGCCAACGAGTCTGTCTCAAGGCCAACGCGGTTCTCTAAACGGCGTTATAAGAGCGACCAAAAACCACGTGCTTCGTAGACAGCTAAATAAGTTTTGTCTGCATTTTGTATTATGTTTATACTTCTGCAGTAGAGAATTCTACATTCTACAACTCCTCGAGGAGAATTTGGTAACGGACGAAAGCAAATCTTGCATCATACTCCATCCCTATCTAAATCCTGTCATTTACAGTGCCGTAGGCCTACATGGAAAAATATTCAAAAAAAACAAAAAAAAAAAAACTCTGGATTACTTTCCGTTTTTTTCAGCTTTCAACTAGAAATGAAAACTGGGTCGCAATTTCTTTGTTATTACGTTTTTATTCCTTTCTATGATTAAACAAACATGAAGCACTTCAAAACAAATTCCTTGTTTTCTTTGAGCGGTTAGGAGGTAGATATAGAGCGGGATAGCTTATCAACGATCTTTGAATCCACTCTCCTAAGATTAGTGCAGGGAATTGTATTGCTTCAGAAGGAAATTGTCTAAGCGATGATCGCTGTAGAGCCATCATACGATATTTGCTGACGTGGGTTCGGAACTAAAATTTGAAAAGTCTGCAGAGTTTTAAGAAACTTTGAAACCAAATATTATCTTGAAAGTAAGAGAATCTTGATTATTAACCTTTCTCGATTTTTTCCTAACCACGTGGTGTACCCAGTTTCGTTTTGGATGCTGTTGGGTGGGACTCTTATTACTAATTTCTTTCCGTTTTGACATACTGTGTTTCACTTATACCACGCGTTATTGCTGTTTGCTGTGACGTGCATATCACGTGACTGGGCTAGTCCAATCAGACGGCCAAACAGCCGTTGTTCTCGTTCGTCATTGGCTAACTCATGATGACGTCACGGCAAACAGCCATTGCGCATGGTTTAGGCCGCTAAAAATTAATGAAGTGGTTCTCAAGAGTGGTACTAAAAAAAGTTGATGCGAACGGACGGTGTTTTTTATTTTTTTTTACGTTTTATTCGTGATTTTACAGTTGTGGGTATTGGCTTTTTTTTTTAACCGAACACAACGAAATCAGTAGCTTACCATTTTGTTTTCGAGTACAATATCTGTGTATTAATGCCAAGATCAGCCCGCAAAAGTTGCACAATTGATAAAAGTCATTCTTTAGATCCAAGTTTTTTAGTTGTGAATGCCTGTGAATGATCCTTAGATTTGTTTCTAGGCGATCGTGTGAATGGAGCAAAGAGCTCATGTGGTCATGGCCTCCAGACAATGTTTGGTGAAAGTTCTAATGCGTGATTGGAACTTTTTTTTTTTTTTGTTAGGCAATGTCATAAAAAACGTTTCATGCGCTAAGAAAAAAAAACCATGCGTGAGCTCCTTAGAACCACTTAATTAATTTTTAGTCGCCTTACCTGAACCTTTGAACGCCACCGTATTTTTTCGAGATTTTTTCTAGCCGGGACCGAGAAGAGACGAGAATTTAAAATTAAACATCGAGACGAGAAAAGATTTTCTCAAATGTCATCTCGGCTCGTCTCGACGGCAACACTGCTAAAAACATAGGCAGTGTAATTTCTAATGTACGTACTTTTTCGGCCAAAATATAAAGCATCACTAAAGTGTACGCAGCGTATCTTGAGTCCTGCAGGTATTTTCTGATCGGCTACGTCTTCCTGGAGAGTGTTGCTTTAATCGGCGGCCACCATTGTTTTTTTGTTTTTTTTTTTAACTATTTTGGATATCAGCCAGGCACTCTGCTACCAAAATCACACAATCGATTATCTGTGTTCATTGTGGGGCGAATTCAAGATAGGCTGTGGACACTATAGTTCGACAATTGACCGTATGAAGTCAAGACTCAGTAAGAGCCGAGTGTTAGAGACTTCTGCCTTATACATGTTGGATCAACTGGCCTTGAGCAGGAAGCGAAATCCGCAGCTCTCTCAGACGATCTTGTGACTAATGGTTCAATACAAAGCGCAAGTTAACAACGTAGATACGGACGCGCATGCATTTACAAGGTCTTGTTCTAGTCGATTGTTTTACAACTGCGCAACTAATGAAAATCTTAGAAATTTCTATGCCAAACCTACATTACGAATTTTGTTTCTTGCTTATTAGTATTCACCATCATTAGTTCCTTAGCAGTTTCTAAAGATATAGTAAAAAGAAACATTTCCTGGCTCCATTAACAACCCTTTCGTGTTGTGTTACGCCGGTGGAAATGTTTCTCGTTGATTGTACTTGTTCCTTTCGCTACTGTTCCTACTTAAGTAAGTTTTGTAAATGTCTTCGGAATCCAAAATTGGTTTCATGGCCAATTTTGCATTCACGACATGCATTCCTAACCGATGTTTGGTTTGCCTCGGGGAAGCAACCGGCAACGAAGACAGCAAAAATCTCTGAAGTCCAATGTTTTGGCTTGACGTGCGGGGAATGGCGAATTCGGGGGAGAGCGATTATTCTAGTCGTGATGAATTGGCTAAACCAAAAAGCCATCTGTTTTGCAGCCACCGAGTCCGCCATCACGACTAACAAGCCAATATGACAGTTGCATTCAGTCAAGGAAAATAACTAAAGAAAAGCAATTCTTGAGGAAACACATTTCAACGTCAAGCCGTCGCACAATGTTCCAAACGGAAAAAAAAAATTAAATGGTCGAATTAACGTCCTGGGACCGCTAAGGTTTTCCCGGGACGGAGAAGGTCAATTTTGCTAGGAAATGCCTAGGATCTTTTACATGCAACATTTGACCTGAGAACGAGTACATTCCGGGGGACCCTTCTCTTCCTGAAAGCCGAGGTGGCGACCGACGCTGCCAGGATTGAGTACGAGACGTGTGACGTATGTGACAGTCACACTAACCATTGAGCCACTCGAATCCCTAGTTCCAAGTGGTTCCGTCTGACCGTATTCGTACGTAAACTACCAAGGTGTCTGCTTAAATTTCATTTAAAGTCAACAAATCATTGCGACACTATTACATAAACCCCTTTCAGGCCAGCCATTGTAAGCCGGTATTTTTTGTCCTGGAGTGTGTCCATTAGGGGTGTGACTTTTTGAGTTTTTTGTGAGACCGCTACTCTAATACGCAAGACAGGTATGGTCACCCTCTCTCTTGGGCGACATTGACGAGATAGAAAGGGTACAACGCAAATTTACAAAGAGCCTGACTGGCTTGCGAGATTTACCATGATGAATGTCTTGCCAGAACAGGCTTAACATCCCTTGAACTTCGCAGGTTGCATGCACACTGATCTTTTTTGAACCTACCATTTTGTTCCTGGTTTCTTGTCAATCGACTTGCCTTTTAATTCAGAGCATATAAGGCGACCCGGGGACACTCGTTTAAATTGGAACTACAATCAGCACGTTTAGAGTGAAGACAAAATTTCTTTTCAGTCCGGGTGGTGTCAGTGTGGATCTAAAAATGCCTAACAAATGCGCGGTTGTTTCCGTGCATTGCTCTCAGCTCTTTAAACCCGCATTAAAGGAGGTTTGTCTTCGGAAGTTCCTGAAAATATCTTCATTTCACACGTAAAGGTAGGGAACAGTATAAGTGGCAACTACCCTTCTGAAATACCGACCACTTTTTTTTTTGGCTGAATTTATTTATTATAAATAATGACTAAACCCAAGCGGACAGCTTTAATATTTTGATGTTCCTCGGAATTGACGGTTAAAGGAGCTTTTTTTTTTTTTGTTTTAATTTCTTTAACGTGGTTTCAGTTTGGATGCGTTCACCTTAAAAATCTTAAAAACTATAAACCGTGTCGTGACGTCATCGCGTATTTTTCAGCCGCCATCATTATGCACGTTAACACGTGGAATGCTTGTCAAGGTTAACATTCTTTTTAAAATACCTAGTGTAGCGTCAAAAGTGGGCGGGACGCACCGTGAGCTGCAAGGCATATGCTAACGGCTTCGTAATACGTGACTACGTTTCATACGCCACCGTGATATCACAGTGTTGTTGAAATATTAAGTCCACGTGAAATCTGACTGTTCTCCTCAAAACGAAACCAAAGCCAAAAACAGAACAAAAAGAAAGGGACCATAAATCTTCTTTGGCTTTTCCATCTCGTAATTGCTAAGGGACAAAAAAATGGATTTTATCAATTGGAACCAAAAAAAATGTGATATCTACCCCAAAACAAAACTTCTTTAGGATTCCTGCCAAGCTTTTCGGCCGTTTGAAGTCGTGATATCAAAACGCCAAGATTTTGCGCCAAATTAATCCCACGAACTAAGACGTCTTCAAACGTTAAATGAAATAATTGAAAATTGCTGAGTAAGCAATTTTCAATTAATTTATTTAACCTTCGAACTGTTACTCTGTGGGATTAACTTGGCGAAAGAGCTTGGTGTTTGATATCAAGACTTTAAACGGCCGATAAGCTTGGCGGTAATCCTTAACAAGTCTGGTTTTGGGGTAGAGCCAAAATACATTGATCTTTTCGCCATGGAGTTACGTTATAGTGTTCGTGTACAATGCGTTTGGTTAAAGGTTTACCTGTAGGCCTATTCCTTGTAACTTAACGGCGAGTATAATTAAGAGCTCTATGTTAACTTTTCTTGAAAATCATAATCTCCTTCTCAAGGCTCCATTTGGCTTTCCTCCACAGGTCTACTTGTCTGCAATTACTTTGTGTCCTAGAAGATTGGGTACTGGCTTTGGATTGCGTATTTCTTATTGTTGTTATTCAAAGAGATTTTTCAAAGGCATCTGAATTGGTCAATCAACCAAAGCTGCTGCCAAAGCTGAAATATTACGATTATAGTTGTAAGCTTTTGTGTTGGATTTGACTTTCTTTCATATCGCTTCTAACTAGTCTTAGTTGGAACATCTAATTCTAGAGAAATAACATTAATTGGAGGAGTGCCGCAGGGTTCTGTCCTGGGCCCTCTTCCATTTATTTTGTTTAGAAACGATTTGTCAAGTGGTTCAGATTGACTACCATTTACATAAATTTGCTGGTAATGTCAAATTCCACTTGATAGTTCGATACTTGACCGATAAGATATTGTTATGTGAATCAATACACAAAGTGTCAAAGTGGTCTCTGAGCTGGTGGCTCACAGTTGCCGCACTTACGTCTTTCACTTTGGTAAGGCCGATTAATCACATTATTACTCCATTTCCGAGTTTGCTCGCCCTCAGGTAAATTTTGTTAAAGCTGTAGGTGTCTGGTTCACATCGTATCTAAAGTTTTCTATGCACTGCTTTAATGTTGTTAGGACTGCTTTTCAGCATTCAGAGTTTATTTCGGGTAATATCCCCAGCGTAATCTGAGCTTTAAGATCTTTGATAGTCCTATTTGGTGTATGCTAGCCCTGTTTGGTCCCCTAACTTACTTGGCGACGTCGACCTGGCCAAATTAGTACACAGACGATTTACAAAATCCCTGCCTACATTTCTTCGCAAGTAGGGTTGTCACTGTGTAGAATTCGCTTCCTAGTTAAGTCGAGGTGGCCATTCCTTACTGTCTTTCAAGCGTCTTCTGAGGCGTGCAAACATTAACAAGTTTCTAATTATAAACTTTTAACATGTGTCTTAAATCTGCCTTATAATTTTTGCGACATTCATGGTTATTCCAGTTATTCAATATTTACTTTTGGTTCAGTTTAGTCAGCATTGAATAA
>JAHWFP010066181.1:8938-20059 GCA_023313725.1 Lithobius niger
TAAAAACAAAGAAAGCAAAAATCATTAAAACAAAGGCAAAAACTATTTAAAAAAAAACAAAAATCATTCAAACAGAGAAGGCAAAAACTATTCAAAACAAAGCAGGTAAAAACCCATTAAAAAACAAAGAAAGCAAAAACTATTCAAAACAAAGAAGGCAAATACCATTAAAACAATGGCTTGTTGAGGACGTAATACCAAGAATTTATACGGTTAGGGTTTGGGGGGTTTGGGTCCCCAACCCTATAAATTCTTGGTAATACTGATTCAAGGGTTGGGAAAATAGTGCCTGCCCCTTTTTTTTACCCTTATTTCCGCTTTTAGTTTTACCTCGAGACCCTTCCCCACCCCTTTTTTGAAAGTCTGCACTGGTCCCGTACTGCACTGGGACCGTAACATGAGCAGAAGCAATAGGAGGACCACAGTTGTGGCGACCAAACCAAGAGGATGCCTGGTCGAATCACGGTGACCAATGTAGACGTGAAAAAAGGGGTTGGGCTAAAAAATCGGCCTTAAACTGCATTTTAGGAACGACTGTATACTCTTCCTAGTGTTAAAACGAAACTCAACCCTTGGTTTTTTTGAGTACTTATAAACATAAATTCAATTTGCTCGCATTTTTGCAAATCTTGTGAACTTTCCATTTACCCATAATACCCTTGTCATTTCGCGGTTGTTTAGGGGTAACCTTTCTGTATAAGAGAAAACGTCAAGCATGGAAAAATCAGTTAGCCCTCGGGCCACCTATCAGGCTGGTCCTTTCCCTACAGGAGCTCTCCCTTATGGGTCATCTTGGTTTAAGAATCACTCTTGTCACTTAGTCTTCAGTAGACCTTTTTTTTAACCCTAACATTTTCTTACCCTTAATTCAAACCTAAAACTTCTAAATCTCCTCTCACACTCAGCCTTTTCATTGCAGATACCGTTTTATACAATTTAACAAAGAAATTGGAATTCAACTCGATTGTCTTGGTTAGGTTACAGTTTGTAGCCCTTATTGCGTCATTTTAGGGTGTAGATTTCGGTTCGTGCGCCCTTTTTTTGTTTCGTAGGTAAGGACCTCAGGCAGTGCCGTAGCTACCTTTTTCCAAGGAGGGGTCAAAGGGCAAGATGTTGGCCCCCTACCTCAACAAGTAAACAAATTTAGGGGTCAAGTGACTACCAACCCCAACCAAAACGTAGTGAATTTTGTCTTATTTGAGCCCACAACTGGTGAATTTGGGTTCCCATTGCCTCCTGGTCCGGGGCACCGTTTGCACTAACCCTGATTGCAGCACTGACCTCTGGTGGTAAACTAGTGCACAAAATTCCATCGGATTCTTCTTTTTAAAGTGGCATTGTCACCGAATGAAGTCTGCTATAGAATCTGGCAACATGTAGCGTTGTGTAGTACTATCTAGCACTTGCTTGCACCAAGCGAATTTGGAATGCTCATGTAACGAAACAAGCCACGACCTCCTTAATTATTGATTGAACATTTGGCACGTCCTCGTTCACCTGGGAGCAAGCTGTACAGGTTAACAGTATCACTACCGCTAGATGGCGCCACGGTATTTTCGTACGATTTTGTTTCTGAAAGTGCAGCTTTAAGTGACTTAGAATGAATGCGTACAGAATAAAGTTTCTTAACGACGGAAAGGCAAATGGAATCGGTTAGTGATGGAAACCTATTTCAGTTGCATTTTGGACTTACAAAGTCAGACTGCCTGATGAGACCAGCCCAACCCCCTAACCTATACTGACAGACATACTGACAGACATACTGACAGACATACTGATACAACCGTGGATGAGCAGTAGGGAAATAGCCTTTGGTCTCAAAGGTCGAGGGTGCAATTCCCACTCAGGAAGTCCAAAAGGAAACGGAAATAGGTTCGTAACTGTGTTTATCCCGTCATTCTAGAGTAAGGACCTCTAGTTGTAAATTAGCGTAACAAATTCCGTGAAAGTTCTCCGATTAATCGAATAAGAAAAGTGTCTGTTCGCTGAATGGTAATAGGCCAAAGGGTTTACACCAACCAGTTGACGATAAATGCACGCAAAAACGAACGCGTTAAAATTTATATAGAAACTACAAATATACGTAAAAATACGTAAACATCATTTAAAAGAAAATTTAAAAATAAACGAGGTTGCCCATCGTAAAAAAAAAGAAACCAAAAAAAAATTACACGTAGGCTACATGTACTTCATCAATAATGAATAAAAACGAAAGAAAGAAGTTAAATCAATATTGGGTGAACTCCGCTAAAATATTGTTATCGGCTAAGGGAAGTGAATTTACAACAAATCTTAACCCAGCTTCAAATATAAAAGCAACTCCAAACAAACTATCGACATTAATAATACCTTAAGCACGTGCTGTATCATCATCAGCAGCAGCAGTGACAGTAATGCCGACTGGTAAATAGTTCGCCAGCGGCTCTTCTGCAACCCGGGTAATGGAAGCCACAGATACCTGTTTTTATGAATAAAGGGAAAATCTTTGCATTTCGAATTGCCACTCGGTAGACCGTGTGTTCAAGATGCTCAAGGCACACATTCGCTCATCGCCGTCGGAATCATTTGAAATCAATCACTACAGTTTCAGACCTTCAGTGAATTTTGGCATTCAATTTCTCCAGTAAGTTATCAGTTTTAAGTTCGTTAATGTATAAAAGAAATAGCAGAGGGCCCAAAACAGAACCCTGCAGTACAGCACTAACTAATTTAATGTCTTTAGAAATTGCAGAACCGATGCAGACTCACTGTGACCTGCCCAACAAAAAATTAAATCCATACCGTAGTATACTTTGTTCCACATTATGTTTTCAGAAAACTGACTGTATGACGCCACGTTTTCTTCCACTACGAGTGCAAAAATCCGTAAACATCCCATTCGTAAACTCTAACAGTAACTTTGTAGAGTCTCCAAGAGTGATATCCACATGTTTTTGCACTCTTAGCGCAAGGAAACGAGTCGTCATTCACTCAGTTTTCTGAAAACATAATGTGGAACAAAGTATAGAATTGTATCTGATATCCCGTAACTAATTAATTGAACGGCCGTGGCACTAATCAACTTGGCGGGTACTTTCACCACTTTTGGTTTTTGGTATGACACCACCAGTTTTTGTCAGATTGTATGGGTTTTCTTGTTGTCGCCTGCAAACATAAATGACCAAAATACAAAAATTTCAAATTTTCAGAAACGATCTGCCATTCTGGAAAAAAACGTGGATTTCTGGATTTTCATTTCCAGGATCGCTAATTCTTGGCTTAATTTGTTTCTTATTTTAATTTTATAATATTCAGCTAAATTACAAAATGTGCACGATGATAAGTGTGGAGATTTGCACAGGACACGGAACCCTCCTCCCCATAATAATTTAGGTTTGAAGGAAGTCGAGTCTAACGATTCTTCTTCTCCACGTATTTAATCGCACCCAAAAGTTACGCTTTACCTCCAAGGTACACACAATTAAAGGTGCGGAAATAACCCTTGCCAAATATCACATTTCTACCAGAAATCAGTTGCGTATCCTTGGTCTAATGATAGGCTTGTGGTTTCTAATGATGGACACACTCACGTCGCAATTAACGTAAGGTAATTAACCTTTTGTTGAAAGAAATTTACACAAGTCTGTAATGGATGCAGCTTATGACGTGTGGAAGTCACTGTTGCTGCTTGGCCTGCGTTCGACGGGTCACCATCAACGACAAGGAAACGAGAAGATGCCGATGGGGTTCAAAATAAGTTCATCCTGGTGACAAACCTGATGGCAGATGGACAGAGACGGTAGCGCACAGGATGAGTAGTTCCTATCCTCAGCTTCGCACCGCGCTTTACTAAAATAAAATAATGGTCAACGTTAAAAATGAGAGGTTGCTGCAAACTTTAAGAAATTCTGTTAAATTGATTCTTCAGTTCCCAGCAAATGACGGGTGATTATTTATCACCATGGGAGGAGGGGGGGGCGGAGAAAATTGAAGGTCGTGGAATTTTTGGGCCGGCACGGGACGGGGGGAGAGGGGCACACACAAAAAATTGACTGAACGGGAGGAAAGTGATTTTTGGGATAAATTATGCTTTATGCTGTCGAAACTCCTCAAAAGTTGTGAAGCAGCAAGCATCACTATTACCTTCTTAAAGTACAGTTTTTTTTTCAATCTATCACCGTACTGAATATGTTAGAGGTAATTACTTATTGTACGAAATTCGGTACAAGCTGATTGTAAGGAATATCGGTGTTTTATAGAACATTTTAAGTTGACTTTGTCCTTTCTTTAAAAAAAAATGAGGCATGGTTTCCTTACAACTAGTGGAAACTTGGCCGTGTCGAGTACTGCTTACTTAATTTGGCTACTGGAAATTAACTGCAGTCTCACTAGACATACGAAAGGTGCATTTTTTATTTTGTTGATGGGGGGAGGACACGTTATTTTTGGACTTTTGAGTTGGGGGGAGGGGTCTGAAAAGAACTCAAGTACCATTAAAATTCGACGTTAAAAAGGGAGGGGGTGAGGAGGTCCAGCATTTAGGATGCACAAAACTGTCGGGTTAGAGGGCGGCTAAAGAAAGATAGGTACGTATAGACAGAACCACTGGTCCCTTGTCAGTTAAAACTAAAGTATCCGCGGTCTATCTTCAGTTCGCCCCAGAACGACACAGATAATCAATTGTATGTTTTTGGTAGCAGAGTGCCTTGTTGATATCCAAGATGGTTACAAAAACAATGTCGGCCGTCGACTAAAGCGGCCCCTTCCAGGAAGACGCAGCCACTCATAAATACCTGCAAACTCAGACAGGCCGCGGACTCTATAATAATAATACTAATGTTACAAGATGTTTAAATAGTTTTTAAAAATTAAGAAATTCACATTAACGGAAGTTTAGCTGCATTCATTTTGCAGTTGCCGTGGAATGAGCAGCTAACCTGCAGTTTCAGCCCATTTTTGCAGTTTTTCTGGAATTCATGTTCAATCAGCATTGCGCTTTTTTTCGTGCTGAAATAAATACAAAAAACAAATTTTGGATTTTTCCATTTGGATTTTCCACGTAAAACGCTCCATTCGCAAATCGAACGCCATTTCGAATATTATTCGATGTTATCCGATAGTATTTCGGATGACTGGGTGAGTTCCTTGTCAACTTGTTTTGCAAGTTCCGTTCTTGATTTATATGGTGAACCTTTTTTTATTTCAAAGTTTTTCTTTAAATTCGTTGTTGTTACCTTTGCCCACACAAACAAAAATCAAAATAAAAATAAAACTCACTGCCAACCCTTATTTTTTTTTGCATCCATTGTAAATTCCAAAACGGTTATCGTATCCCGCAATTTTCTTGTTATCTCGATGACCGTCCCTCCGTAGCCTCCCACCCACGTCTCACCAACAAACGTAACCTCAAACCGCCGCCTGACCTGCAACGCCGCAACCCTTTTTGTCCGTCCGTCCGTCTAAATTTCTGTCCGTTCCGTCTGTCCGTGTCACATTCAGGAATGCACAAATAAAAGCAACAACATGATTTACGAAATTCCGCCATTCGACCAAAAACACAGACGTCATCCGTGACGTCATCGAGTTCGGCCTCCTCAGGTGTTTCATTTTCGTTCTTGCCATGGCCTGACATTTAGTTGCGGAAGCGCCGTTGTTCGGAGGGAGGACTTGAGCTGAATGTCAGAGGTTATGAACTTGAAACGTGTTGCTGCTAGAATATATAAAATCTTGGTAATTTGGACTTGAGTTTAATGTTTTCCAGGCGAGAGCCTCAGAAAGCGTTTCGGTCAGGGCGACACGGTGACACTGAAGATTTGGTCGGCTGGAACAGATTTTTTTAGACGGGACACCCATAATTATTTAGAGATAATTATCGCAGGACAGTCCACTAATACGTCGCGTAAACTGCACGAATATAATTATTATGCCCTTTAACGTTAGTTCAAAATGAGGAAAACGTAGGTTTTAGTCTTCTGTACAGCCGTACCGGCTGAGAAGACTATTGCAACGACTTTGTCCGCCCGTCCGTCGCTATTTGAAATTCGCAACGCTACCAGATATTGACGACCATTTTTACAACGTTAGATTCAGTGTGACAAGTTAGTTAAATAATATGGCAAATTAAAACATCGTGACTTCCTTATAGCTAATAGAATTCTTCCACGTAACTAAATTAAATAGTAACATTTGATCGTCGAATTAAAATCCTAAGGTAGCACTCAATAAAAACAAATAGATTTTAGCTTCGTTTAAAATAGTCTCGTCACATTGTTGCATGAATGAATAGGCTTACCGTCGAACCAAATTCTTCATTAGGCCTATCTGCTACTTACGAAATTAAAACTGCATTTTTAAAATTCGGCCTAAAAATGAAAATTAGGCCTAAAATCACGTTACCATGGCAACGTCAAGTTGCTACGAGTCGCTGTTGGCTTCATCAACAGCGTCTCTCTCGTCACTTCCCTACTACCACTGATCTATATACGCTACGTTGCGCGTTACGTTGTAACACTGTAACTGTGTGCCTGTAGGCGCACCGTGTTGCAAAAACGAATAGGCTTACTATACAATCCATATCGCCGTTAGCTGCTACTTACGAAATTAAAATCATGTTGCCAGCATCGTACGTCGTGTCGTGAGGCACGAGGAGCAAATTTGCGTCCGCGTTGTTGCCATGGTTACTACGTATAGACAACTCGAACGCCACATTCTACGACAAAGGCGAGAAGCAGCAAGCAGATTTAGTATTGACCAAGTAAAAGCTAGTAAGGGAGAAAATTGTCCTTGCATAAACGCGCCCTTAGTGTGGATTTTTTTTTTGGGGGGGGCGGCGCTTGACCCCTTACCCCCTCCTCCAACCACTAATGTGTACCATTGATCCTTTCACAATATACTGTACTGATAGTTTTAGAAGGAGGGGGGGGGGTTTGGCGTCCGAAATTGGACTCACCTTAATTTCTTCGCCCTAAATTTGATTAAAGGTGAATTGTGATTAAGAAGTTCAACAGAAATTGTGTGTTATTGTCTTGGCGTGATATGACCACACGCGTTAATCCAAATGTTCACGTAGCTTGTTGATTAATCACACCGTTGGAGCGATGTACTTTCGGATTCTGTTTGTGGCTCACTACCAGCTTCCAGCTATAGAAAGCTTAAAGTGCCTAAATGCACCCTTAACGATCATTACCCCCTTTGGCCTCCCCTCTCCCCCCTTACGGTTCATATCACCCTCTCGACACACCAGAGGGCCTAAACACGATAAATTTCAGTAGGCTTAACACGAAAAATGTGGGTCTGTCAAGTCGGAATTCTTTAAATAGCAATTTAACATAATTTACGGGCAAGACTTAACATACTGCCATTACGAGTTACTTGTTCGGATAGAAGATTTAAAATTGAGTGGGCGTTACTGCTTCATATAACTTTTTTTCTTCCCCACCGGTTCACCTGCAAGGCTCCGACATTCCTTGCAGCTAGGCTGTATCTTTTTGATGGACTCAGATAGCGTCTGGCCTAAGGCTGCAACATTCCCAGCCATAGACACAGAGATGTATACGTCGGTATGTCCGGCAAGGCTTTCCCAGCAACCTGCAACCGTCCTACGAAATGAATTGGACCCGTCTGTCTACAAACTCGATGGATGCTGCGTCACCAGGGATCGCAGCACAAAATTACAAAAATTAGGAAAGGTAGGAACTGCTGCCAGAAAACAGCACACGGGCCAGATGTGAAAACAGGAGGAAAAAAACTAGGAATTAGGAAAATAGTACGAAGTAGTAAAAAAAAAAGCATAAAAACATGGAAAAAGTAGGTAAAAAACAGGAAATAGCAGGAAAAAAAAGAGGAAATAGTAGGGAAAAAAGCAGGAAAGAAAGTAAGAAATCGCTGGAAAAAGGAAGAATAGTAGTAAAAATATAGAAAATTAGAAAAACAGCAGGAAAGATCTAATAAAAAAAGTAGGAAATATGAAAAAAGTCGGCAATAGTAGAAAAGTTGGAAAACAGTAGGACACATCAGGAAAAAGCAGTGAAAAAGGAGGAAATAGTTTGAAAAACCAGGAAAAAAAAGCGTTAATAGTAAGAAATAACAGGAAAAAAGGAGTTAACAGTAGGAACAAAGCAGGGAAAAGTAGGAAGTAGGAAAAAATAGGCCTTGATAGGAAAGTAGTAGGAAGTAATAGGAAAAGTTGCTAACAAAAAGTATGGAAAAAAAGGATTTTTTACAATCGGGAATCATTTTGGGATTCGAGTTTAATACATTGCTGGTTAAAACGTAGTGCATTTCTTTAAAGGTTAGTGATCATGAACCGTATCACTTGATTTTAATTATCTAACACTCCAACTATTTATTATACATTAATCACTGAGCTGCTAATTAATTGCAGTCACTCTCTGGCATTACAACGGTATACCAAAAATAGTAAAATACCCTTTATTCCCTAAAATTGGGCAGAACAAACGTCCTTATCAAGGATGAGCCTGCATGGTTTACACATTACAAATACACACACAAAAAAAACACAGGCACTCATACGAAACCGAATTAACAAAGACAAAATAACAAAACGTCACTACAATACGCACATTAGCCACACCCACCCACACACACACACACACACACACACTCACAGACCTGGCCCAACTCAAACCCCCAACACAAGTTGTGTTAACTTTCTGATATTGCCAAGGAATGAAAACGATCCTCGTTACCTTGAATTGGAGTTCAATTTGTAGTTAGGTTCGTCGATAACCCGAATCAGTTTTTTTTTTATTCGCGTGCCTTCACAGCTGTGAGTTCCATGGGGGATAAGAGCTCTGTAATGTTTTTTTTTGTTTTTTTTCTAAATGGCGAACTATTTGATATAGGCAGTCGCGCTTAGAAGAAAATGACAGCAATGGGAACTAAACACTTGTTACGTTGTGAAGAAAATACATCACGTGACTCTGGTCGTTTCTCTATTAAGAATAAATTCTTTCAGTTGTGTTAACACTGAAACGTTTACGAAGTTTTTCGCTTATATTTTAATGGCGTGTTACTTTATCCCCACCGCCAATCCATAGAGAACTGTCGAGTTTGCCCTGAGGTAGTAGGGTACTCCTTCCAGCCCCCCCGCCCCCCCCCATCAAATGGTAGATTGCGGTACGATACTTCGGGGGTGAACTCCCGTTTCGCCAAATCCCGTTTTGCCAAATCCCATTTCGCCAAAAAAAAAAGCAACTTAACAGTTTTGCCCTTAGGGGCCAGTCTCGTTTCGCCAAATCCCGTTAAGCCAAAACGAATTTGACAAAATTTTACGTACACGAAATTTAATACCTTATTTCTATGTAATGGGGCTTTAAAAGGCAAAAATTTAACTGAGACAAGCAGTGGGAGAATAAGCCCAGTTGATTTAAGTCACTACGTCAATGCCATTAAGGTTCTCTTTTAAGAATAGTTGGTTATACACGTGATGGTTAACTTTTTCCAAACGGGAATTCCCCTTTCTCAGAATCAAAAAATTCTTCAAAAATGTAACATTGCAAAAGTTAAAGCGGCATGCCTAATTGTTGGTAACTTTTGATTAGTTATGGATTCTGATGTTATGTGTTTAGCCGCAGCGAGCGCGGTAGCGCGAGCTAGGCACGTAATTTGAAGCAAATTATTTTGCTAAATGCGATTCTGCAAAACGGGTGTTTGTTTGTAAATGTCTGACCAATGCTTGTTCGTGTTTAAATGCTTTAAATGTTTTGCGTGGCTAAAATTTCGTGAACGATATTTGGCGAAATGGGATTTGGCGAAACGGGACTGGCCCCTGAGGCAAAAACTCTTAATCTGCTTTCTTTTTGGTGAAACGGGATTTGGCGAAACGGGACGTAACCACTCCGGGAACATTATAGCATTACATCAACAAGAAGGAGGAGGGGGGGGGAGGGTTACTCACCTCTTAAGGGGTGAGTAAAGTTAGAGATTTCGTAATACTGGTGGGGGCGATTGGACAATTGATGATAAGGGGTTGGGGGGGGGGGCGTTGAAAAAGGCCCAATTATTGATGACGTAATGCGTAAACGTTCCCTCTCAAACCCTGGTACACACAGATTCGGCGTTCTTTCAGTCCTTGGTTTACATTGTAAAACCTTATGTTGTAAAACTGAGTGATGCAGGAAAGCAAGTAAGCATCTTTAATGCACGACATAAATATTCTACCTACCGTTCCATATAATCATGTCATGAATAACGCTCTCTCGATGCCACCTGCTTTACCATCATAAACGTATTTCTCTTCCTCCACCGGTTACACGTAATACCAGTGGTATTATTAAGTGACATATGGCATAACAGACCTGCCCCAGTTATAGGATGATTAGAGGCAGCTGGCGAAAGAACCCCCAAGTCTGGTAGAAAAGAAAATTATTACCTACAGGCCCAGAAGGAAAAGGTGAACAACCCGACTCGTGATGAGAGTATAATGTCTGAGTGAGAATGCCAAGGAGTGCCGTGGACTCACTGACCGGCCTACTATACAACGAAATGGAATTGTTACTTTATAACTGGAAGTTACGAACACTTGCATGCACGGAATAATAATTAGGCAGAAAAAATTCAGGGGCAAGGGTCCTCGGACTCGGTTTGATACAGCAAAACCTAGTTAGTTCTGTTTAAGGGCAATGCTTGTTCGGGAGCGCTAAGGAATCAATTACTGAGAAAGCGGACGTAATTGTTGTGCATTTTCACCTGGAACTCGGACATTTTTTATCACGCTCACTTTCCAAATCGGGATACTACCCGTATCTTGCAAATTTTCGACTGTATTTCAATAGTCTTCATCAGGCACCACGATCAAGGAAATATGAGTCTTCCGCAACCTTCACCACCGTCGGTCGCCACTCTCCAAATGGCGAGGGAAATTCAGGAATTATCGACTTGATTTTTAGCGCTACTCGCCAAAATGGCGACTGACGTTGCCATTTTTACCTTGATGTTCAAATTGTCATATCTCGGGAACCGTACTAGCTACAAACAAGCGGTTTACAGCGTTTGCGTGCAGAATTGCGGGCTATCCTCCCAAGCATGCAATACTGCTACCAGCCTCATGACCTGACTGGAGTGTCAGATTATTGCAAACAATATTTAAACATTAAGTAGCAGCACAACCGCTAAAATTGT
>JAHWFP010066184.1:0-11298 GCA_023313725.1 Lithobius niger
TTTTTTTTTTCGCGAGCTTTCCAATGGTCCAAATGCCAAGTTCCAAGGGACTGGTCATTATTTAGGGCAGGAGGGGGGACTGAATTTGTGGTTGGCAAAATATAGATGCCCCCCCCCCCCCTCCCTTACAAGACCCTAAAAAAATCCTGACCCCCTCTACTGCAAAAGAGTAGACTTTTCTTATGCCTACTGAAGACGACTTCTCTATCCAAATAAATAAGTAGTCGTCCACATTAACAAGTTGGGTCCAGATGTGGAAACGTGGCGACATACTTTTGAAGAAACAAAAAGGCCAATAAAAAAAAAAAAACGCAATGTTCTTGAAGACTTTCCAAGACGTGTTTTTTAAAACTCCTTCGTATTGAGAGTCATACCAGTACACTAGCTTTTCATAAGATAAATACAATGAGTGTGATAAATTCACACTTCCAACACAGTCCTCACTTGAAAGATGAAGACTCCCGGGGTCAATCATGTTTTTTAAAAGTGGGTAACACACAACATTAACACAGACATTGGCAACATCAAAACTTAGAAAAGACTTAAATGACAGAGGAGTGTGGAGGGGTGTGTGGCACGATACAGGGAAAATGCACGTGCATTTGTGACGAGACACGCATAATCGCCTGCCCTCACATTGCACAGTTCACTGCAGTGATGTCCAGAACAGGTATATAGAGCCGCGGAAAGAAACATGACGTCAGGGTAGTTGTTTTCAATAAGAAGGCCAAGCAATATTACCTTCAATTCTCCATAGTTCGCTTACTTCCACACTAAAAATAGTTCCCCATCTTGCAAATTTTCTTCAGAGGCAAATCTTTTTCTGGTTACATGCTTCGTTGTCTACATGATCTCCACACAAGTTTGTAATCGCTCTCTTGAAGGTAATAGTGACACATTGTTCCGTAGTAATAGGCATCATCGTAACAGACTTTCTCTTAAGTCCAAGCAATATAATAATTCTCAGAGTAAGTAATTAGCGTAAAGAAGAACAGTAAAAAACCCTGGATGCTTCGTCTGTTATTATTGAGAGCAGTCATGACAGCAACGTGGCTGTTATGGTGCTTGAACAGAAACTCAAACCCTGGACCGTTAGGTTAAAAGCCTAACGGTCCAGGGTTAGAGTCTTGTTCGGGTGTCATAAATTCATAATGCCACGTTGCTGTTATCCAAAGTTCTTAGTTCTTAAACAGTTACCAGTTGCCTACGTAACTGTTGCCGCCACTAATTGTAACCATGTGAAAAATGAATCCGACTAATCATCAATGAATAGAATGTATGGGCGAGTTATTGTCTCTTGTAATTGGGGACTCGCTTTAGGAGCTAGATCGGCAGTGTATTTACATCATCTTGGTTGGAGCCACTGTCGGTTTTGTATGTTGGGTGTCTGTCTCTCCAGTCAGACTGACTTCCCATCTGAATTGAAAGGCTGCTGAACCCAAAAGCCAACCAGCGAAAGGCAAATTTCAAACTTCAAATTTCGCATTTAACAGACGCGATCTGTGAACTAACAGTTTTTCCCTCCAATGAAGGGTTCTACGGACCCAAACTATTGCACTCATGATACTACAAAGACTATATTTTAGTTACATTTAGTGACATTTTTAACCACGCCACTTTAGCTTTTTTACTTGCTGAAACCAGACCAGTTTTGAGCTTGTTAATTTACCACCAGCAAGGTGCCTAAGCTCTCATCCACACAGTATTCTTTACCGACGAGCCCAAACAAGGGAAACACAGCCTGTTTAGGTCTTAAGCGATCAACTGCCATTAAGCTAGTGAATTACGTTGACACTGTATCGTATGACTGCATGGACACTGGTTACACGATTGAATGGATTAAAACAACAACCCTTTTATCTCAAATTCTAGGAGAGATCGACACCTAAGAAGCCTAGTATCACGTAGAATCACTTGTTATCCAGCACGAATTAAATTCTGGGACGTCCTTAATGAACCTACAAGGCACATCCAATCCAGGAATCCTGCGTCTGATTAGCCATGAGTTTGGCGAGCGTCTTACGCGAAAGTGGCACAAAAAGAGCACACGCGAGTCATTTCCCAGTGAATAAAAGGCTACGGTGCCAACCTGCGTCATTGTCTGCTAATGAGGACGGCAAGAGCAGAAACCATGATGTAAACAGTACGAAGCACTTATTGCGAGAGCCTGAAGATAGTAGGACTGAAATTAACATCTTTTCATCACACAGCCTATTGAAAGTTTGAGAAATACAATTGAGTATTTCCTGTTTTGAATTAGCGCTTTACTCGTATCGGTATGAATCTCAACTGCAAATAATAGGCCTAAATGTGGGTGTCTAACATGTAGAATGGACCCCCACACAAGCTGTAGTTTCTGCTTTTTAGCTTCCTGAAGTCAGTCCGGTTTTGAACTTGTTAATTTTTGACATGTTTGATTAAGCTGTGGTTGTAGGCTACGAGTTGAAAATAAAGTAGACAACTCATGAGCAATTGAGTATGTTATATAAGCATGGCTGCGCAAGCACTATCACGCGCCTTGTGTCAAACTCAAAGCGAGACAAACACGTGAGAGGATTCGAGTCTTTGGCCACCCAAATGCACATTAGCAATAACATCAATCTAATGAACTAGAAGCTCCAACAGCTCCTTTCGGGATGCGTTGGCTGTTGGCGAAAAATTCTAGTGGTGTGCTGCTGAATCGATCCAGTACCCCGTTATGAAAGACTTAAATCTCATCCAAATTCAAACTACGACGCGTACAATGTGAACCGGAGAAAGTCTCACTTTACATGAAGCCTGAAGAAGACAGTTGTTAAAGTTTTTCATCTCCAATTTAAAGATTTGTCGAAAATTCGTTGATTAGGAGTGTGGCTAATTTGAGTGGTGGCTACCAACCTTCGGAAAATGTAATTAGGTACAATAATGGTGAATAGAAGTCTCATAATGCTCAGTATCAGTTTAAGTTCAAAAATTAATTGGAAACCTTTCTAAAAGTAGACCTACGTTAACTCCCCAATACAATAAAGCATGAACTTAAACTACCTGCACAACAGATATTGTCTGGGACAGGTCACCAAAGACCAATATTTTGGTGTCCTTTTGGTGTAACAGGACCGCATTTCTTACCGACTTGAGAAATGAAAAAAGTGAAACAAATCTATCCCGGACACTACGATGACTAATTATTTGAATCAGTGTACAGAGTTAAGAAAACTTCATAACGCACACTGGTCTGGCACCTCTATAAAAATGCCAGACCTCCTGAAGATTTACTGCTCCTAACATAAGTTAAGGTTTTAAGAATTCAACACAGAGTTTTACAAATATTAAGAGTCGGCTTAAGTAATCTTTATCTGGTGAATTAATGTTGGCACAAGAAGTTGGGTGGAGCAGCGATTTTATCAGTGACACTGAGCACGGAATCCCTCATTACTGCAATTGACTGTATTACTTGATGCAGGGCATGCACCTTAAAAAATAAGTTTTTTTTTTCAGAATGAGTAAATTAGCTGCGGAAGAGAAAGCCCACTGCCAACGTTAATCCCTCTTGGCGTTCCGTCGCTTTTTAATTTGTATGAGTATACTAATTTATTTTTAACCGGACACAAGAGCCGATAAATTTTCTGGCCCTTCACCCGCAATTACGGTATTGTCCCCAGGTGCTAATTTAGTGTCCTGTCGACACACCTCTTAAATGTTTTAGCTTACGTACCAGTAAAACAGTTAAATTTATGCGAAATGTGACAGAGTCTTCCGTTAATTGGAATTCCTGGAATATATCGGCTTGGATAAAGGCATTTGCTTGGAGACATCGTGCTGTTTCAACCGTTACTTTAAGACCGTGATTGCTTCCATACACAACAGCTGTCTGAAAACACAAAAACAAAAATATTGATCAAAACCATCCCATTTATTTTGACTACCCTTGAATCCCCCATCACCCCCAAAAATACTTTTGCTCTCATGATCTAGGCTATGCGCCAAGGTTCAGCGAAAGAAATTTCAATGATCTTTGATAACTTTCAGGTAGGCCTACCAAATTTCAAAAAACACAATGCAGGGTTAACAAAAAGCAAATTAAAAAAAAAATCAAGATTTTTTTTGTATTTTACATTTCGGTCATGTAAAAAATATAAAAGGGAGGTTGGAAAGCGAAGCACTAGGCATTGTACTGACCACATTTCTTTGACACGCACCTAGCTGAAAGTTAGTATTGTGTGCTACGGTGGTATTGTTTTTTTTTCTTGGCACGTGCTACTCTCGCTTTGTGGCGAGCCCGAGTGATGAGTAACGCATGATGGATCCATCAAGCAGATTGAAAGATGATGGTCGCGTGTGGAACGTTATGTTCAGTTTACTCACAGTTTGCTGATACCGTTTCCAACAGTAGTACATTTTGATGGATTAGACACTGATGGTTTCGAAAGCACCGACGTACTGCTTTAAACAGAGCCTCCTACAGTAAAATTCAAAACAGCTTCGCCCTCCACAATGCTATGCAAAAAGGCGACACAAACAGCTTTAGTAAGTGGCATGGTCAGTTGACAGATTTCAGAAACCTCTTCAGTTAGTTTGCAACATCACCACTTTGTGTTGAAACGGCACCTATGGTAGATTTTAGTTGCCTGTGTTTTCTGTTACAGGATTTACTGCACGAGGCTCTGCTTTTAACACCTTTTCACGTTTGGTTGCTTTTAAGTTTAGAAGATAGTTTGAGTGTAATTAGATGTGACAAGTTTTACACTCGTAACACAAAAATTGATTTGAAAATGTCACATTGCCTACTATGAAAATTCATTTTTAAAGTTGAAAAGTCACCTTATATCACGCTTATTTTCACAATCACACGAAATAAAAAAAAAAAAACAGCAAACTTTCGATAGTCAGCAGTCCTGGAGGTGAATGGCTCAGGCAACTGACTATCTTCTTCAGGCTCCACATGTTGTGGCAGTATCTAAAATTTGCTGAAATATTTGTCATTTCGTGTGATTGTGAAAATAAGCGTGTTATAAGGTGACTTTTCAACTTTAAACATGAAAATTGATAATCTGAAGTAGTTTTTTTTTTTTGGGGGGGGGGGGGGGCGTCTCTGGCCCAGCAGGTGCTATCCCAGGTTTGAAAGACTCTGGTCCCGGTCAATTTGATGAAAACTAGGCCTTGATCATGTTCAAGTGGCACTATCACAGATTGATTCAAAATCATACGAAAATTCTGTGGTGCCATCTAGCAGCTTTACAGCTTGCTCCCAGGTGCACGAGGACACGCATAAGTGCAAAATCTACCGTATTCTAGTATCTAGGATACCCGACAAAATCACGTAATTTTAAAAAAAAATCCAACAAATCACGTAATTTTGTTGTACACTTTCACCTAAAAACACGCTCTTCATCAGACAACTTTGCATTCTGCTCAGACAATTTTTTACATTCTGGATATCAGACCCTTTGGCAGATTTTGCATGTACGAGTAACAAATGTTCACACAATCATCACAGGGGATCAGCACTACGGCATCACGGACATGTTTGCTTTGCTATTGTCCGTGCCGAGCCGTTGTGCACTATTACCGAATGAAAAGCGAACGAAAATACCATGGCGCCACCTAGTGGCAGTCTTTTACAGCTCGCTCCCAGGTTCACGAGGACATACCAAATTTTCACTCAATAATTAAGGAATTCGTGGCTGGTTTGTTTCGTTAAATGAAATGGCGTTTTGCATTCCTTCGCTTGATGCAAGCACGTGCTAGACAGTACTGGGCAGAGCTAGATGTTGCTAGATTCTGCCTCCTTTCAGGAGGTCGTTGCTTGTTTGTCTGATGCAAGCAATTGATCAGAGAGCGCTAGATGTTGCCAGATTCTGCAGACTTTCCATCGGCGATAGTGCCACTTTAAAGTGAACATAACCGGCCCAATCGCATGATTCATCACTTAACCAAACCTAATCAACTCTTAACCTAATATGTTTTCCTATACAGCAGCGTCATGTGACGTCATATTGGCTACGAGACACCATTTGGAGGTAATAGCTACAAGGTGCACTACATTAAAATGGGCTAAAGTCTAGAATACACCCATACCCGATATCCTTCTGGAATTGATTCCAAATGGCTCCAGCACCTTCATACATCCAGGAACAGTCTGTTTTATAGCGCGGAAATGTGTTAAAACGACTTAAATCGGTCAATTTGTAGCTCCGCAATCCGTACATTTATACGGTGTATGCGTTCGCTCGCGGGGCCTTGCGGAGCAGGGAAACTTATATTTTTTTTGTAAACAGTTAAGATAAGCGGGTAGTTATTGTCAGTTGCGTGTGCTTTTGTTGTTATTGTCGGTTAGGTTAGGTTATAGGTACCGGCTTCTGTTTGGCGTTTCACTTGTAATGAACTGGTTGGGGTTTGGCGTTTCACTTGTGGTGCTTCACTGCGCATCGTCGTCAGCCTCGAGCCTGCCGCGGCTTGGGATCAAACACCTTGGGTTTAAAACATGGGATCAGTTAAAACATGGTTTAAACACGTTTCCGCGGCTTGGAATCAGTTTCTAGTGCCTTTCCAGCCAATTTAAGGCAAGTTTTTTGTCTTTTTCTTAAAATTTGGGCCATATGCGTGAAGTAGACTTGTGCCTTAAAATGTAACGAAAAAAACGGCACTTCTAGTTAAGACAGTGCTTTGAGAGCGGATTTGTTAGGCTTAAAAGAACGTTGTTTTCTCCAACAACAAAAATCGCGCGTTATAGGCGTTAAGGAATCCAGTCTAATAGCATTGGCTTCAGTAAGACGACCTTCTTTTTCCCCTCCAGTGCCCCTTGCAGCTAACCCAGTTACTGGCTCCATCATAGAGTTATACACAATATTACTACGTCGTATCACTGCTCTATAGCTATGCTTTTGGTGTTTGCCGAGCACAGGGAGCCGGGAGCCGTGACCGTGAGCCGTCACAAAATACTCTTGGGGTGCCGGCCTTTTTTAACTCGTGTCTCTGTGTACATACAGGCAATAATTCTTGATACTAAAGTAGTATGTATATAGAGACGCGAATTTTACTTTAACGCCGGCATGCCAAGAGTATTTTGTGACGGTTCCCTGTGCTGCCGAGATCCATACTCTCAATCAACGCTGCGGTCCCGGCAACGCGTCCAACAGCCACCGGGTATAGTGGCACCGGGACTGGCAACACTGCGTGTTGTTTTTTTTTTTTTTATCTCACCTCCTTGAAGTGAACTGCTTTAAGAAGATGTGATAAATTCCGGGCGTTGTCAAGCTTTGCTACAAAGACGTACTGCGTGTCACCGTCATCTTGCGTGCATAAGGACATCTTTATAATAACGCAACGCAATTACAACCAGCAACACCATTGAAAAGACGCGGCGGTTGATTGAATGGATAAACTACCGAGCCCGCACTATCAAGGCCAACGGACCCAGACGATCACTACCACCACTGAACTGAGCACTGTCGTTTAGAGCCCTTTCAAAAACCCTCACTGAAGTTTCCGAATCTCGCTGTGAAGTTTCCGTTACGTCAGCGTGTCGTTATCGCTCATGCAGTTTCGAATGGGTCACCTGGGGATTCCCGGGAGGGAGCCTTTGGGCCCCCCCCCCCCGAACTACAGGAGACCATTCAATTTTTCAAATTGAAAAATTTGAAATAAGTTCGTATGAAAATTGCATCTGTAAGCTACACTGGTTACAGGACAATGTTTCAAATTTACTCTCGCCGTGACCATACCTGGCTAATGGCTTTGACCAGGATTGGCTAATAAATGTGACCAGGCGAGAGCAATGCCAAATTGCGAACCATCTCAGGGAGGTGGTTTGCTGGGGTGGCGGTTTGAGCATGCGTGAGGTAACAATTTTGCCGGAAACAGATTCATCGCTGACGATGTTGACGTCAAGCCGCATCAATACGGCTATTAGCAGGGAATGAGCCTAACTGCAACCAACAGTGGTGCGTTTGGTTCGCTCTGTTTGGTCGTTTAGGAAGGTACCGCCTGATCCACACCTCCCCTCCCCGTCACTACAAGCGGCCCTTTAAAAAAAAAAATGAAAATTGAAAATGCCCCTTCCGTCCCAACTCTCCCTTAGTAGGCACCCTGAAACCCTTCCAGTACAATTCCGCCGAGGCCCGACCCCACCCAATCCGACTCATCGACTGCAGGAAGCGGTTTGATGGCTTTGATGGCTAAAGATCGACTAAAGATGGCGCACCCATAACTATAAAAAAAAAGGAGCTAAGGGCCAAAGCATAGATTAAGATAGTTAGCTTGATATCACATCTTATCCAAGCCTATGTGAGACCCTGGCGTTAGCTACTGCTAAAGCCTCTTTGAAGCAGCACGAAAGTAAAGCATTATCAGAGGTATTAGCAACAATAGCTATCACCATGGTCCTGCATACAATTGGAGGAGGTAAGATGCGAAATCTTTCTACTGTATGGTCAAAGTCTGTGATGCCCAGCAGTAGTACCCTCAGGAAGCTATTTCCTGGCAACAAAACAACCACATTGGTTTTTGAAAGAATTCACAGTGGCTGCTTTAACCACATCTGCGGTAGCATATTCCAGGACTGACCACTCTGTGACAGCAGAAGTTATTCCTGACATTAATCCTTTAGTGCAGTGCGCAGAGGGGTTAAAAAAAACATTCCTGTCAATACTCGCCAACACATTCAAGATTTTAAAGATGTCGATCTTGTCTCCCCTGACCCTGCCTTTCCTGCAATGTAGGCAGCTGGAGTTCGTAAAGTCTCTCGCTGTAGGTCAAGTGGCTGACTGCAGGAACAAAGTTTCGTGAAGCGACTCTGCATACGCTCTATGACTTCGGAATTACTTTTCCTTCATTCATGCTGAGCAGGTGCACACAATTCGAGGGAGGGCCAGATGAAAGTCTTAATTAGGAGTTTCATAGCTACTTTGTCAAATGAAGTAAAGGGTGTGCCTGAAGAAGCAGTTAAGCTTGTTACCTTTACCGGTATTGGTTTTATAGTGTTCGCCAAAGGTGACGGAGCCATCAATGACCACTTTGAGGTCTATCATCCTGATAGCAGCTTCGAATGCCACACCAGCCAGGGTATAAGTCCTTTTCAGGTCAAGGAGGAGGACTTTGTGCATTTTTAAATCTCAGGGAAGGGGTCACAGGGAATGCTTCATCGAGGTTCTCCTGCAGGAGGGGATGGTACTCTCTGCCTTTATTTGGACAATGGAGTTTCAAGTCATATGAAAAAAAAAGGCAAAATGTCTTGATCGTTAGCGGCAGGCCATTAATGAAGGCAGTAAAAGAACAGAACCAAGAATGCATCACTTTAGAACACCTCTTTTAATGTCTTTCCTTCCAGACTTCTGCCCGCGCAGGACGACCCTTTGCTTTCTTCCATTAAGGCAGGCAGAAATCCACCTAATGATGAAATACCCCCAAAAGGCCCCAAGTGCCCCCCCCCCCCCTTCAGGCTTGACCAACAAATTCTTGCAGATCGAACTAAAAGCATGGACAAATAAAAAGAAGTACAAATTGAATCAGTCGTGGAACACCCATGAAGTACCCCAAGGGCCCCCATCACTCCCCTCTCCCTCTTTGAGCTCTCCCAGAGGAATGACCAATGAATTCTTGCAGATCGAGCTAAAAACATTAAATTTTGTATACAAGTCTTTCTTAGCAATACAAATTGAAACAGCCATGAACCCTTATGAAATACCCCAAGGGCACCAAGCACCCTTCCAGCACTCCCTGTGGCTCCTCATTGAGGCTTCGAGCTAAAAGCATTGAATTTCGTACACAAGTCTGTTTTAGCAGTGCAAATCGAACCACCCTTGGAACCCCAATGAAATTTACCAAGGGCCTCAGGATCTCCTCCCCCCCCCCTCCGCCGCCCCAAGCATCCCCTGTGACCCCTTCCCTGAGATTTGACCAACAAATTCTTGCAAATGAAGCTACAAGCATGACATTTGGTACACAAGTCATTCTTAGCAGTACAAATTTTACCAGCCATGGAGTCCCCATGAAATACCTTCAAAGGGCCTTAAGCGCCCCCTGAGGTTTGACCAACAAATTCTTCCAGATCGAGCTAAAAGCATTAAATTTGGTATACAAGTCATTATTAGCAGCAGAAATCGAACCAGCCATGGAACCCCCATGAAATACTCAAAAAGGACCATTAGCATCCCCTCCCTGAGCCTTGACCAACAAATTCTTGCAGATCGAGCTAAAAGCATTAAATTTCACATACAATTCCTTATCAGCAGTACAAATTGAACCAGCCATGGTACCCCCCATGAAATACCTTGGGGCCCCCCTCCCTCAAGACCCTCAGAGACCCCCCCCCCCTTTTGTTCTTCCCTGATGCTTGACCAACAAATTCTTGCTGATCGAGCTATAAGTATGAAATTTGGTACACGAGTCATTCTGAGTAGTACACATTGAACCAGGCATGGAACTCCCATGAAATACCCCATAGGCCAACCAGCACCCTCTTATGCCCCCTCCCTGATGCTTGACCAATAAATTCTTACTGATCGAGGAAAAGAAGGAAATTTGGTACACAAGTCATTCTTAGCAATACAAATCGAACCAGCCATGCAACCTCCTTATAGGCTTGGATTACAAGGCTCCACCTGTAAAAGGCCCAAAACCTATATCCTAGTATTCTTAACAGTGTTGAAGTTCAAACTATCTCTGAATGATAGTTTCGATGATTCCAGTACTGTGTACTGGTGACATGATTATAATAAAGAATGTTGTTTTACTACTCGCAGTCGTACACGGCTTTGCCTGGGGTATTGGATGTGTCGTTTGCAACATTGGTCCGGTGTTGTCTCTCGTGTATGCACATGCTCTGCCAAATTATGTTTCTTCAATCCTATGAAAGTTGTGATATCCATACAAAACCAAAACTGGTATAAGAGATCATGCCAAGTTTCCCAAAAGGGTCGGCCTTTGAAGGTAGTTATATCATTCAGTCAGGGAAAGGCCACCAAGGTTAATACTATTAGCTAAGTTAATCGCGCCAAATAATACTTCAGACGTTAACCGAAAACTTGAAGATTGCTACCGTCAGTAGCAATGTTCTAGTTTTCATTTAAAAGGCAATTACATCCATTTTGACATACATGCTTTACTTTTGGATCATTTACACAATAACTAAACACAAGAATTGCGTTAAGAATACGTTACGCACGTCCGATACAACAATTTAGTTATTGCATCACCAAAACACGACACGGAGATTGCCATTGTTTTGCTGGAACGCGCAGAAATTAATGTCGACTGATGTCACTCTTCGATTTCGACTCGCAGCCTGGCTGTGAGAGCTCGAGCGTCTGACGGCCTTAG
>JAHWFP010066185.1:0-15410 GCA_023313725.1 Lithobius niger
GTCGGTGAAGAAGACTTAAGAGTTCTGGTAAAGGGGATCGATTGGATTATCTTCCTTCGGTTGCACCAAAAAATCATCGTTTCCAATTACAGTCATATATATTGTTTGTGGATTCTCAAATGGCTTTGCTGGCAATTCTCGCTGCTTGTTCTTCAAAAATTCCTGCCCTTTGATGAGTTCGATGCTAATAGCCACCCTTGCAGGTGTAAGGTGTTGAGGTTCGGGTGGAGTTTGGTTTCCTTTTGTTGTGTTAGGAGATCTGGAAGGTCTGGGAGGCTTCTTGGTTGATCTATGAGAAGGCTTAGAAGCCGGGGGAACCATGAAGCTGCTGACCAGTTGGGTGTGATTAGTGGAAAAAGGCCTTGGGTCTGCTCTATCTTCAGGAGGGCCGTCGGGAGGTGCTTGAATGGGGGGAAGAGGTGAGCATAGAGGTTCTTCATGGATAAGTCGGAGCATCCGCGGCACAAGCTTGTTCGTCCGGGACTGAGCTGATGACTTGGGAAGTCTGTCGTTGTGCCTCGTTGCGAATAAGTCGATCATTGATTTGCCCCACAGAATGAAAAGATATTCGCGGATTCATTTCTTTAGTGTCCATTTCCCTGAAGGTGGCTTGTTGCGAGAGAGGGCGTCTGCAATGACATTCTGATTGCCAGGGATGTGAAGAGGTTGAAGGGTTGTGTTGAGAGTTCGGCACAGCGAGAAAATCTCTGACGTAACTTGGTGCAGCTGTAGAGAACGGGTTTCACCTTCTTTCCGAATGTCAGTGACGGGCAGTGATATTGTCTGCTTGGACTTTGGACTGTTGTGTCTGCTACAAGGTGCTGAAAATGAACGAGTGCACTGAGGATGGCCTTCATTTCCAGTACATTGATGTGATCTTTCGTGTCGGTAGGCCAAGTTCCTGCGACTTCGATTTGTTCGATGTGGGCTACCTATCCATCCAGAGATGCATCCGTTAGGAGATGAAGGTCCAGGATTGGTTCGTGCAAGAGGACTGTCTGCGAAATGAGTTTGTTTGTCCACCAAAGTAGGCTTTCCCAAGGGAAGTTGTTGTCGGTCGGTTAGAAGGTATTTGATGACAGGTTGAAAGCACCCCCAATGTCAATTCTTGAAGTGGTGAAAGGGGCGAGTCATCCATCTGCCGTAAGGGACGAGTCCTGCCATGGAGTCCATTTTCCCTATCAGTGATTTGAGAGACATAAGGGAGTGGCTTTTCAACTGAAGGAAAGAGAGGCAGTGTTGGTGAAGGTCTTCCATTCTTGGAGCTGTAGATGGAGCTGTGGAGCTGTAGATGGAGCTGTGATGGAGCTGTAGAAGCCAGGCTTGGAAGGGTCAGGGCACACGCGAATTGCGGATATGGCTAAGAGTTCGTTTACTTCTAGGGTCAGTGCAGGGGATGGTTTTGTTGCGAACTCCCAAGGAGGCGACGCCACAAGGTGAGGTTTTGAATGGAATGATGGTTAGAAGCCGAAGGATATGATCAAAAGAATTGTTTTGTCAGAGGTGATTTGTTTCCAAGCCAGAAGAAAGTGTCCGAGACGACCGCCAACTGGCAGGTTGGGGAAGATGTCGTTGGTGCCGGTTCGACTTCTCTTGTTGCTGGAGGAGGAATATTTGCTGCGTCTGTCCAGAGTGGTGCTGCTTGGTGTTGCCATGTTTGTAGGACTGGTTCCCGCAAAATGGCCGGGTGTTGCCATGTTTTAGGACTGGTTTCCGCAAAATGGCCGGTTGTTGCTGTGTTGAGAACTAGAGGGACCGGTTGAATGAAATGATTTGGTTTGACCGACTGTGAAGTCTGAGGAATAGCCCGATTCTGGTTCTTCAAAATCGTGGGCTTCTTAAAATGCTGGTTTGGTGGGGGGTTTCGGCGCCTGGTGCTTCGGCATGCGAAAGATGTCCAGATGAAGTGGCAGAGTCGGAATGACCCCTGAACAGAGTGTCGGACTCATGAATCGGTTGATTGCGAAGGATATGCTTACTCGAAACGTATACGTTAGAAACCATGCTCAGGGCGATGTCACAAAGGAGCAGACTGGAGTTGGAATGAGCTTTCGTAAGCCGGTTGAACGACTAAAAAGTAGCAAAAAAGGCTTTCTTAAAAAGTTCCGAAAGGAGGAAATGAAGATGTCTTGCGTTGCGGTGGCTTCATTCGATGGCCAGTCTTTCGCAGAGTGTGTTAATGACCGTGACAAGTACATCGGCTTGTGAAGTGGCTCTGAGCCCAAGGCGCAGGATCGTATCATTTTCTGTAAGGACGGCCGTTGGTACATCAGCTCTTTTGAGCATGAAAAATGCTGTTCCGAAATCCATCTTGGCTTGTGGCTAGAAAGTCCGACTGTTGATAGGTCTCAAAATGGCGGGGGTTTGCGGTCCCATAGCATGGTCCATGAGTCGATGAATTTATTTATATATTTCTGAGTCGCAGTGGTCACGGCCGAAGGACGAGACGATCGACGTGATGACTACGACGAAAGATCCAATGGCTGTTGCCAGAATTCAGTTGTTTTCGTGGTCTTGTGTTGTCTCCGAGGCAGTGGTGATGGCAAGGCCGAAGAAGACGATGAAGGAGGCGGTGCAGGACGGTGTTGACCACGTGGAAATGGGGATGCCATGGAGAGTTCCGGTGCAGCCGAGGACAAAGGAAATCGTGGTGGCGAAGGAGATAGTCGGGTCACGATTCTTGGGTCTTCGGGCGGAGGGCTAGCTGCTGGGGACGGAGTTCTTTGGGTTACCGTCGAGACTATAGGGCAGCCGAGATGTGTCGAGCGAACTCACGTTACGTTGATGATCTTCGGCGAAGGATCGTCTTTCGACGAAGGATGCAGGCGAAGGTTCTTCTTTCGGGTGAAGGTTGGCTTGTTGAAGAGAGAGAGAGGAGCGGCCGTTTTCGACGAGAGCTTGAGGAAAAGAGATGGCGGCTGGCCTGGGCCGAAAGCCTTTATAGGAAGGCTGCACATGATGCATGCGCAGTGGGGTTGCGCAGCCAGCCGGATCTAGACAGAGAAAAACGTCAAGAGAGATAAGGAGCATCTAGGAACTGAATGCAAGAAATGTGCAGGTAGTAGATATTTTTGTGCCGGCAGATAGAAAAATAAATGTCGGGTCTCTATTTGATTCTTTGCATAGTTGTCTTACGCAAACTGCTTACAGCCGTCCCCCAGTTATTATGGTAGATTACACTTGGAGATTTGATGCGCTTCCAGTCAAAGCCATATCATCAGACTAAATCCTAAAATAATTTATGCTGGAAGGTCACGAATAAATATGGTATTCCACAATTATACTGGAAAATTACTAATTTATTTCCTGCTATTGCTCTAAACTTCACTGTTGTTTGACTTGTTTTTCTACAATATTTGTCTAACGTGATTTCTTTCACCAACAGCAATTTTTAATTTGCTAATAATTACAAAACTATAATAAAGACTGTTTTTGTGACTATCTTGTGGCAGAACCTTTCTTGTAGGGGGCTATGAGCCTCTACACATATACAAACAAAATTTTTTAAATGCCCCTGGCATTGCTTGTTCTCTAATCATATATAGTTCGTCTTTCAATTATTTCGAAAGCAAATTCTTCCTCCAGCTGTTGTAATTGTGCAAACGTCAGAAAGATTGAAGGCACCTGATGGTGATCATATTATGTGCATGCTGAATGCATATAATTTCCTTCATTACTTTATCGACCTATTTTAAAATCAATCCAACTAAAGCTACCAGACTTTGCCAAGAACTTCTAGCCACTAGCCTACCAAACATATTTATTGCCCACCTGTTCATCACATTTTTTAGTACTTACATCCTGCCACGCTTCAGAAGCAGTCAAAAATAACATTATGGCAGCCAACTAGAAATGAAATTAATGAAATGTACGAGAGTCTTACATCCACCTTTTGAAAATGCTAAATTTGAAGACAAACATCTAGTAGCTAGCCAACATGCAATGAAAAATACCCCCCCCAAAAAAATCAGAAATGAACCATTCAAAAAAAAAATAGCGCTCAGAAAAATTAAAGAGGAAGAGAATTGAAAAAGGCGAGTACAATAGGATACCATTCTTTACACAGATACACACACTAGGCGGCTGAACCAGTAAATTTTCTTATTTCAGTGCATATATGCATTACTACAAGTGATGCGATTATAAATGGCTAAACTGTACCCAAAAAATTAATTTGAACATCAACATGTTTTAAAAAATGTGCTGCTGTACCGGTGGTGTAATGTACAGGTATGGTAGGTACACAACACAAACGGGCCCAGAAAGCCTGGTCCATGAGTATCCTTAATAACAAATCCTCATATCAAATAAAAAGTTCACGCTTAATGAAAAGTTGCGTTGTGATACGATGAATAAATAAACAAAAAGCAAATAAGAGCGTGGAAACATGTTTTATGTTCTGTTATCACTAATTTCATTCGCTGAAACTTGGTGGGTTCTTTCACCCTTGTGGGTTTTGTTTCAGATACTGTATCACACTTCCATCATCTTCAGTGTCGCATGGACAGTGTCAATTACACAACTAATTTTGATGTCATTTAGATTTGGCTGATAAAAATAATCTTGCAAAAATTTCAACGCACGAGATTTGATGAAAATTGGTTCTGTTGTTTTCATGTAGTCAAAGTCTTAGTACTTGTTTAAAAAAAATAAGGCACTTTGCCACTTTGGGAAAGGCGAAGGGAGAGGCCTAAACAAAAGTTTTGCATAGGGGCCCAGATCAAATTTATTACACCGATGCGCTGTATAGGTAGAACGTTAATGGACTAGGGAAAGTATACAGTCCCTATATGTATAAAAAAAAAGAGGGAAGAGATATTAACATTATGGGCTAATTATTTACACAACAACGAGAACCATGCACGGGAAGAGAAAAGAACTGGTTTTTTTTGTTTCTTTTTTTGCCAACAAGTTTCCAGCTAATGCAACGTATTTTTAAATTGGAAAATGCCTATTCTCATTCCCTACCTAGAAATGTTAGACTTGGCCTGGGTTACACAGGACATGTCTATAACATGCACCCCCCCCCCCCCACCACTGTAATTTACTTTAATTTGTAGATGCTGAGTCTACATTGTTAGCTACTAGAGACCTAATGTTCGGCTCTAAAATGGCACTAGATATACACATTCTGTTATTAAATACTTTTAAACATATTTTCTTCTCAGGTGGTAAACTTTAAGCGTGAAAGTGTTAGTGATGTTTTAAAGCCAATTCCAAAAGCATGAAATAAATGTGCGGATGTATTAACCCAAAATTCAAACTCTTAACTTTTTTGTTTAATACACAAGAACTATGGAAAAATACAGTGTTGGTTTTGAAACGAATGTTGAAGCCTCAGAGCGATTGATTCATTTAAGGCTTAAAGATTTACGTACGGCTTCAATTCAACAACCGTTTTATTTACACAATAACTGATTATTACAAACGTTAATAGTATTGGTCTTGTATTCACTTGCAACAAGTCAACTGTTGTTATAGGATAATGTAACTAATGTTCAGAGTTCTAGAGTTCGAAAGCTATCCATCCAATGCTGCTAAAAAGAGGGCCGGATTAAACTTCGTAGAGGTCTGGTGCTAAAGATTTATTGTGGCTCTATTCGCCCCACCCCCCGCCAGCCCCACAAAAAAAAAAGTTGCTTTCTTTTTTTGAACAATAATTTTTTTTTGTAAAACAGTAAAAATAAAATTTTTTAAATTTAAAATAGTACCTCATTTTATTTTTCGTGTGACCGCGAGGCACCCTTGTGGCCCCCTTAATTCGGCCCTGGCTAAAAAGGTTATTAAAATTTGAAAAAGTCTTGTTCTCATTATTAGATGCTAGACTTTCAGTTGTGTGGTTAGAAAAACCTCATGCTGTTTGGCTGTATCCCACAAGAAAATAGCACAAGACTCTTGATTGCAGGTAGTAAAACTAATGACGACAGGAAAGCCAACATTATGGAAGCAACTAATGGGTCCCATTATTTTTTAGAAGTCTAAAATTCACATCGTATGTCATTCACTCATGCAAAAGATATAAACACTGATCTTATTGTACAATAGAGTGAAAATTAAATTAGCAAATGGTGAATAGTAAGTCTTATTTTCGAATGATGGCAAAACGTACCATTTGGTACAAAACACTAACAATTTGATTGAACATTTATGAACACACATTCTGTAGATTAAAACTTAGTCCAACCATGTATTAGCCTTACATTTTTTATTCAAAATTTTTAAAGAATGCTGTCTATCACATTCTTATTTAAATTATTGCCCAGTTATTTTTTTTTTACGTAAAACTTCTGAGATTCAAAAAGAATGAATTATCAGTAATACCATGGGCACATACGTTGTTTGAGTGAGTTTAGGTGGGGCAGAAATTTCAGTTCACAGATCGCGTTTGCCAGTTCTCAACGTGAAGCTTGAAGTTTGCTTGTTGTTGCTGATTGGCTTTAAAACAAATTCGGGAGGGGGTGGGGGGAGAAGAGTCTACAGGGTTGCACATGTAATTGTTAGAAAAAATGTAGGCAACTGATAAATCAAAAATCCTTTGCACGTGGGGATCTGAAGGGAAGCTACCAGAAGGGGATGCTGGGACACCTCCAGCTGAACCAATTTTGAAAAATAAGATGCTTAATTCTTATCAATTTATCATTCAAAATAAGGTAAATTATCGTGTAAAAACGAAAAAGTTAAACCGTAGGTGCGCACGTAGATAGCCTTAGCTATCAATTGAGGCCTTCTTCCACACTGTCCTCGAGTAAGTACCTATTAAGGTCTGGGCAGGTGGAAGAATAAGATATTGTCGTGCTTTTATTATATAGGCTAGATTAAATTTGGTAAATATAACTTTCTTTCCACAACATTTCCTTGGATTAGGAGGAATGCCTCGCCAATACAGAAGATTTTTTTTTTGTTAATGAATCATTATTAAAATTAAAGAAAGTCTTTTAAGTTGACTGTTATCCACATTGTTTACTTTGGAAGTGCACAATTCATGGAAAAGCAGTACTAAAATATTTACTTTGTATGTGATTGATTACAGCAAATCTCATCACATTACTAATACATCCAATTTAATTGTTCATTGCTTCAGTTTTGACAAAATAGTGAAATACGCCAGTAAGTGACGGCACATAATTGGGGCTTAGATGGAACCTGTTCACTTTGTTGTACACCATAACGACTTTTTGTTTTAAAAAGTTAGGGATAAAACAAAGCAATTATTTAAAAGTAAAAATAAAAAGCAATTTAATTAGATTTCAAATTTTAATTTAAATAAAAAATAGGACAACCCTGTTTGCCGTAGGTAGCATGAATGGTCATTTGTCAAAATCTTAAATAGGCGAATTAACATCCTTTTTAACTGCTACCATCTAGTAGGGATGGATCGGTTTCATTTTTTGTCTTCGGTTCTGGTATCAGTTTTACACGCACACAAAAATACGGTTTCAGTATAGGTTTTTGCCACCCTCCTCCCCTCCACCAGATTTTTCTTAATTTTTTTTTCAACAGTAGCCTAATATTACCAGCTTCCAACTAAATCCTACTTTTACTTTCAGCAGCGTCATTGCCATCCATGGCCCTGGCTGTGGCACCACTTTCCTCTAAGCCTACTATTTTTTTTTAATGACTAGGACCTTCGCTGTTATGCATAGAAAACGATAATTGTTTAAAAATTCAAAACAACACATCAGTCTTTGATTTTTCGAAAGTTGTACGAAAAACCGACACAAAATCCGATCCTGATTAGAGTTTTCAGTAAAAACCGAAAATATAGTAACGGTTTTAGTTACTGACCCATCCCTACTGTCTAGGACGGAGAGGGATAATTTTGCTAGGAAGTACCTAGGATCGATTACATGCCACAATCTTCATAAGTTGGGGACATTCCATTTCTGAATGGCACAACTGACCCCTGTCATTTATCATTCAAAGGTTTCAGACTAAAACTAACCCTACACCCAATATGAAATAATCTGATCTATTTCATTGTGTACAATTCCGTAAATGGATGCGGGAAACTGGCAACCAGCTAATACGCTAGTGATTTCCACATTTAAACAAAAATATGCCTTTTTATACTCTGGCAAGTAGACCCAAGTATTATCAGCAGATCTCGCAACTTGCCATGTTGCGACTGACCTGTGCTAATCGTATGCTATCTAATATTGGTTAAGTTACCTTAATCTATTTTCAACAGATAGCTTTCTCAGAAACAGACTACAGTATCCGAGAAACCATGGAAATAGACCAAGCTGCCTACTGGACGGCATTTAGATGAACATTAAAACTTCTTAATTTCTCTTCTCATGTGTCGGAGCCAAACCACTTTACATAAAATCATTCTGTGAGATTTACACCCCATATCGTTTAAGGACTTGTTTTACAGTCAAAGTGCAGAGCACACTAAAAATAAAACTACATAAGCAGTAAAATCACACATTATAAGTAACTTCTATAAATGACAACATTCATCAGGAAGTGCTACATTAATAAACGTAATAATGTTACTTTAGTACAGAAACTTATATTTTTCGTACTTGGCCAGACAGGGCTACTGGTGAGCAGAACGTGGAAATACTTAGGCTGCTAAAGCGAATAGGGCTAACTGAGTAGTATAGATTGTAGCTATGTTATAGCACAGAAGTATAGATATAAAGAATATGTACTGTAGTAACTATAGATCGTATTCAAGCACCTTCACACTATACTTTGTTCCACATTATGTTTTCAGAAAACTTACTGTATGACGCCACATTTTCTTCCACGACGAGTGCAAAAAATCCGGTAACATCCCATTCGTAAACTCTGACAGTAACTATGTTGAGTCTACAAGTGTGATATCCACATGTTTTTGCACTCTTTGTGCAAGGAAACGCGTCGTCATCCAGTCAGTTTTCTGAAAACATAATGTGGAACAAACTATAGTGCCTACAGCTCACCATACTGAAAAGTCAGGCTAGAAAAACCAGACTCCAGACAGCAACTTATTTGTATGGTCACATAAGCTAGTTATGTTTGTTTCTGGTACAGGAATGGAGTGGGGTGGGTTAGGACTTTTAAGCAGCCCCTAACAGTCGACCAACTTACTGTTTTAAACTCCAATTACCTTAGATAAACAGGTTATTATTGTGAGCTGCTACGGAAATATCAGTCATGGAAATCTCTAATGCGACAAATCGAATAGTTAACAGCTGACTTAACATTTTTATCGCTTAGTTACATGTTTGCGACAAATAAAAAAAATGATCAAATTTGCAACTAAGGAAACAAGATAAAAGATTAAGTTGGCTTTGTCAAACACGGTCCAATAGATACACAGTGTCACGATAACAACTAAGTTAACGAGTCTATTTTGATCACAATAAAATTTGGACCCCCAATGGGTTCCAAGAAGGACCACAGCCATGCCACGAGTAGGGCAACACAAGCACGCTGACGCCTTGCATACGGTTGTACGAAAACTTCAGAGTTAGTGTTGCTCTGCTGTATTGGGCAAACATTCGTAGCTTCAGACATTGTGAATGGATATTTATATAGGTCTCCTAAGGCTATTAAAAAAAGAAAAGTTGGTTCTCAGGCTCTCCCGCAGCGATTTTTTGACAGGAAATAAAAAGAAACGACGCGGCAAAAATGGCAGTTACAGAACAAAAATATTCCGTGAGAAATTGAAATACAAAATTGCCATTCTTGTCGTTAAATAATTGTGTGAACACATGGTACGAAGTATTACGAGGCAGTATTCTTTATTTTACCCAAACTAGAAAATTATTCCCCAAAATGTATGGAAAAATAGGGTTCGAAAAATTAAAAAATTAAAAAAAAAATTCCGCCCGCCCGGATTTCTTGCAAAAAATGCCCGAGAACCAACTTTCTTTTTCTAAGTGGCCTAATGTTTCATAATACTGGAGGCAAAAACCAAGTAAACAAAAAACAAGCAATCCATCACCACGTACGCAAACTACTGAACTAATCGTTTAAAAAAAGTTATTTTACAATCAACTGTAAAGTACCACTAAATAAATATAACCTGAAAAATAAATAATTCATTTGAATGGCAACATTGACCAGCATGTGCCAAGTGTAATAAATATAATAAAACATTACTGATAAAATGTACATTGTACACCAATAGGTTTTACATTCTAGTACAGTACTTCTTAACCTGTGGTTCGCAGACCCTGGGGTTCCTTGATGCCTTCTCAAGGGGAATGAGACGGTTTCATGAAGTAAATAGTTTTTAGTTGTTAATATAGCGTATAAGCCAGCTTCCTGTAATGAGTTAGAAGGGGGTCTGCAGAAGTCAAAAGATTAAGAAACGCTGTGCTTGTTAAACCGTTAGGCACATCGTAAATGGATTACATTAAAGTGAGTGTGGACCCCATTTATAAATTAGAAGTGGAGCCTGGTGATCGCTGCAGTAATCTGCTGCCAGATGTCCACCATCAGGCAGGGGCAGTTCTCTCGGAGTTGGCTACTATTCTTTGTTGCCGCGCAAAAGACAAAAATACTTGCTCAAGAGAGGTCTGGCTGATCGAGTAGTCTTCCAGATGAAATAATAGTTTAGCCGACTCCATAATGGAAAAGAGGTATCGCCAAGGAGTCTCGACATCAGTAATGTGGTAGTGAACCATACCCTGATACACATCTTTTAGTATAGATCCTTGAAATTTGTCCGTCATATACTGCTGCAATTGTTGTTGGACAATGACCTGTTGATTTGGATCTGGGATGGCGCTCATCTTGGCAATTATTGTGAAGCCTTGACCAAACTTACTCTTCAAATGCTGAATACCTCCAAGACATTTGAACTGCCCATTTACCATAATAGCAAGGCGATCGCATAGTACCTCACATTCTTCCATGCTGTGTGAGGTGAGAATTAATGAAGTTCCTCTTGCTTTTGCTTCCAATAATATGGTCCAAAGCTTTCTTCGGGCCACAGGGTCAACGCCTGTCGTTGGTTCATCCAAGAAAACCATAGGAGAGTCGCCTAAAAATGCTATAGCTGCACTTAGTTTTCGTTTATTACCACCACTGTACGCCATGGTTATTTTATCAGCATGCTGGCTTAGGTCGAACATGTAAATAAAATTGTTGACAGTATGTTTTATTTCCGCTTCTGGAATTCCTCTAAGGCGGCCAAAAAGAAGGAGCGTTTCTCTTCCAGTTAGATGATCCAATATAGCATCAAATTGAGGGCAGTAGCTAATTTTCTTCAAAAACTTTCCACGATTGCTCTTTAGACTAATGCCATGAAGAAAAGCTTCCCCATGAGTCATGATTTCATCCCCTGTCAACATTCGAAAAGTGGTGGTTTTCCCAGCACCATTGATACCAAGAAGTCCAAAACACTCGGCATTCTTCACTCCAAAATTCAGGTTGTCTACTGCTCGCAGAGACCAAAATTGTTTTGTTAGTTCGCAGACCAGCAAAGCATCATCGCTGGGCGATGATGTTATCCTAAGACTTTGAATTCGACGCTGTTCATCAACCACGTCAGAGTCGATAATAGCACTGTATCCATCTGCATCCATTGTGTTAGTCAGTCTTTTCTTGGCTATGTTTGACAGTGAAGCCTTTGCAGCATACCATGCTCGATAGACGATGCCACTTTCAACAAGAAACAAGAGCAAAAAATAAAAAATTCCATCCCATGCCAACATAAACAATTCTTGACCGACACCAGGAAAATCCCAAGCGTAGTAATCTTTTCTAACCAAGCAAAAGATTCCACAATCTGGGCAACACGGCAACACCCTTGGATTAACTTCCGGTCGACTACATTTGTAGGCCAAATCATCAGCGTCATATAAATCACACTTATTATTATTAATGGCAATCTGGGGCATGTTCATGAAGGCAATAGTTACAGTGTAATTTGGAAGCAAACGAAAAATCCACTGCATGTACTTGCTGAAATTCTGAAGCGTATCACCACCGAAGGATTTGAAGAAAAAAACCATCAAGCTCAGGATCATTCCGGCTATCATATTTACGACCGAGAGAACTGCAAACCCACTGGCTGGCAATTTGCAAATGAAAGAAATCATGTATGAAAAAGGTATAGCCGCCCAGCCGTACGCAACTAACAAAGACAATGTAACACCCAACTGACCTTTCCCAGAAAACATCTTGCTGTTATCCATTGTTGCAAACACAACGAGGATGAGACAGGCGCTGACAAAATGAATAATATAATCCCAAAGGAAGGATGCTCCCCAGAATAAGCCGCCACCCACACCAGTCATCAGTTGCAAGTGTTTGGATTTAGAAGTACGCTCTTGTATTGGAAACACGACAAAAGAAGAAGACAGGAAGGAAAGTCCAACAGGAATGAAAATACCCATCATCATAGACTTAAACATTTTCATAATTTCATTAAATCCGGTTGATAATTCAGGGTCAACTGGCAACGGAGCATTTTCCACAGCAATTCTCCAGTCACGAGAATTCATTTGTTGTTGCAGTATGGTGTTATGAACTAGATTTACAGACAGTGGTAACGTGTGCAAGTATATGCCGTTGTATAGTGAATTAATGTCTAAAGTTCCATTTAACCCTGGCTTGAAGCTTGCTGCAACAATGTGCTTTTCACTATAGGCTTCATAATCATCTTCTCCCAATTCAATTAGGTGCTGTTGGGTGTCGTTCACTCGTTGTACGAAATCACCAAATGGAAATACATCTTTGTATGCTGCAGCCAATGCTTCTTCACTGTCTGGGTGGCTTTCAACAGCAACTGTGCTTCCATACTGGCCTATATCCATCAATAAAGGTGGTTCTTCTTGCTTCGCATCATCAATTTTGTTGTTTATGTACAAGGCAAGGAACACCATGAGGACAGGCATTGCCACTTGGGCAACTAATAAAATCCATCTTCGGTAGGCGTAATGCCAACGTTTCATCAAGAGACCTAACATCTGCTGCATCCACAAATTTAAGCCAGTGTTTCGTTTTGTACTCGAGTTGTTCTCACTGAATGCCACAACTGGTGATTTGCTTGCATCTTCGACGCCCTCACCGTTCTCTAACATTGAACCAACTTTCAGAAATACTTCTTCCATTGTGGTCACAGATACTCCAAATCCGTGAACTCCAAGTAGCTGCAGATTGTTTTCAATTTCTTCAAACATGGCAGGAAATAAGCTGGTCTTGTCTGCAGGTAGTGTAAAGGACAGTTCGTTGTTCACGTTGCTACTCATGTACGCGTCCGCAAGGTGGCGTTGGATGAGGGAACTAAGTTGAGGAATGTTGCAGTTGCTCGTCTTGCTAACATTTAGATGATAACCAGCACCAAATCTTTTCTTCAGGAAAATGGGAGTTCCACTGCATTTCACTTTCCCTTCAGCCATAATTGCAATTCGATCGCCGAGTACATCAGCTTCTTCCATGAAATGCGTTGTGAGAACCACGCAGCGTCCGACTCTAATCTCTTGCAGCAGATCCCAGATGGCTCGCCTAGCTTCCGGGTCCAAGCCAGACGTCGGTTCATCAAGAATCACCACTTTACTTCCCCCGATTAAAGAAATGCCTAAATTCAGTTTCCTTTTCATGCCGCCGGATAAATCTTTGGCCATTGCGTCTCGTTTTTCCCACAGTTGTAATTTCTTCATCAGGCAATTCACTTCTTCCTCCAAGGTCTTCCCTGTTAACTTTTTTAGCTTTCCAAAAAATGTCAAGTGTTCCGATACGGTCAAAATATCAAACAGCATATTGTGTTGAGGACAAAGACCAATGTTCTCCCTGGCAGAATCAATCTGAGTTCTAATGTCAAATCCATTTATTAATGCTGATCCTTTCGTTGGGGCAAACATACCCGTGAGCATGGACATGGTGGTCGTCTTGCCAGCTCCGTTGTGGCCCAACAAAGCAGTAATTTGGCCTTCGTAAAAATTCAAGCTGAGATCATCAACGGCAAGTTTGCACTGACTTATCGGGCCAAAAGACTTAGTTAAATTCTTGATGACGATGGTTGGCGTCAAGCCAACTGGATCTTTCTCGAAGTTAGGAGAGTTAGAATGTGATACAAGGTCGCTAGGCGCTTCTTCAGATGCTGTTTGTTTACCCCAGTAAGATTTTGTAAACAGAAAATACCACGGTTTCCGTACACCGTATGGACCAGGAAGGATGTGGTCAATATACCATGTTAAAAACAAATACATTGCAGTATCAATAACAAACATGAGCATGACATGTAGCATACACATGTTTTCGCCTTTGTATGCTGGCTCAGCCAAGTAGCGCCACTGCAATCCGAGATTTTTGCCTTCGAAGGATGCGATCACTCGAACTGCCCAACCCATGGCTAGATTTGGTAACAAAGCTGCCGACAACTTTTCAGCTAACGACAACTGCTGGTACTTCTGGGACAATAGATCGTGGGGCAAAGAGTAGGTCAATATCCACAGAATAACTCCAACCGCTGTTGCAACAGTGGGTTTAGAAAAAAGGCTGCTGATGAAAAAGCAGAAGGCAATGGCGCTTGCGATGTACAATAGTAAGACAATGTACACAAGTTCAGGGGCACTCTTGGCTAACACTGGAGTTTCCGAAGCGTAACACAACAGTATCACAATGATAAAGGCACTGATCCCCATCATAATGAAGTTACTAACAAACCAACCCAACCACTGGATCCAACCAGGAAGACCCATCAATTTCATCAGCTCTTTAGTGCCTAGCTCCTTTTCCACAACAATTCTTTTGATTAATGATGGCGAAATGAAAATGTAACTTAAAATAATGAAAAGCGGCAGCATGTTTTGCATAATCTGGGTAAATCCTTGATCTTGATAGTAAGGTGGGTAGGGAAATTTCTGAGTGTAAAAGTTTATCTTATCTTGCTTCGTCTTTGTTGCCAATTCAATAAACTTCATGGCAATTAGGTGCTGGCACAGTAAGAACTGAGACGAGAGGTATATCAAACCAGTGGCATTGTTTGGTCCGGGATCGGCAAACGGCATTAGCTCATCCGTTTGCCAGTAGTGCAGGCTGCTAAACATATCGAAGAAGGTGGAACGGAGTCGTATACGGTAGTGAAGTTTCTGAGGTAGGGACCCTCCTACGGAAAAGTTACTTAAAAATGAGATTCCACCAAAGAGATTCACATCATGTTCAATATCAGCTTTCTTTGCCATCTTCTCCATGGCTGCTTCGTCGTCAAGTTCCCGCAACACGATTCTTTCTTTTTTACTCTGCCTGGCGAGTTCTAGAACATCTTTGATATACGTCATCATTTGTCGAACTAGCGGGTTCTTCGGACTGTACATTATGGTTATATTCTTTACATCACCGTCATCAGTGTTGTTGCTGTAATCATTTCTTACTGGGAGATAATACGAAGCTGTGCCGATTGGAATCTCAGGGTATACCGTAGGATCACTGATGTATCTGATTTTGAAACTGTCACCACCACCTGT
>JAHWFP010066185.1:25410-43192 GCA_023313725.1 Lithobius niger
GAAGTATGAAGTTCGTAGATATAACTATGAAGTTCAGAGTTGTATGTCTGAAGTATGAAGTTCGTAGATATAACTATGAAGTTCAGAGATATATGTGTGAAGTTCAGAGTTGTATGTCTGAAGTATAAAATGGGAATGAAGTGAGCCTCCAGGGCCACCGTACGGTCACGACCTTGGAGGAGCATCGTATTGATGTCGCTGGAGGGCGCACACCAATACCATTAATGCGTGTTCGTAAAGTTCAGTGATTGCAGAACTAAAGGCGTTCATTCAATCTTGCTTACGAGGACATTGAAACCATCGATGTCAAACTGATTTAGAAGATTTTTCTACGGTTTGCTAAAAAGACTGTATTGAAGTATGATGGCAAGCGTAAACTCTTTGAATGATTTTTCTTTGTATGCTGCACAAATTTTAGCACTGTAACAAAGAACGATAAAATGTTAAAATTGAAAGTTAAAAAGTGCAGCAAATTAAATGCCGCCATGTTAGATAAAAATGATAGAAATGATATGTGTCCTTGATTTTCTTTTGATATTAGTTATTGCACATAAACCAAAGCTCGTACTGGGCACCAAATCAAAAACAAATAGTGATCACCATCACTGAGAAAAAATGCTTAGTATGTAGTTTATACAGTCTTTATATCATCATGTTTTCGCCAGTATGATGGGCCTAGAATGGAGTCAGCTAAAATAGACCTGATCTAGACTACGGTGGAGCTACTACAGAGCAACGACAATAACTCTATATTGACTACGAGTGTCTGGAAACAGGAGAGCTAGCCACAAGGGGCACTAGATTACAATGGAAGTAAAAACAACGGTGCTGGTAGTCACGCCAGTGCTGTGATACCGGTTTTCTTGGGCCTAAAAAACTTTGTTTTCTTTCCTAACCCTTTACGCTGCGAAGTTGTAAATCGGAAAAGAAAAGATTCCACTTGCTGAAAATGTCTGCAAGTGCCAACAAATTGAAAAAAAAAATCACGCGTTTTAGGTTTAAGAAATTTGCTCTAACAGCATTGGCTTCAGTAAGACACTATTCTTTTCCCCTATGTTTATCCAGTGCCCCTTGCAGCTAGTCCAATTATTGGCATAGAGTTTTATATAACAATATGATGTTATTGTCACTGGGCAGCAGCTGGGCAGCGTCAAGTGACGTCATACTGCCTGCGAGATAGCCTCTGGAGGGCATAACTACAAGGGGCACTAGATTAAAATGTAAGGAAAAACAACGGCATTTCTAGTCACGACAGTGCTTTGAGAGCGGATTTTCTTATGGCTTAAAAAAACGTTATTTCTCCAACAACAAAATTCGCGCGTTATAGGCTTAAGAAATCCAGTCTAATAGCATTGGCTTCAGTAAGGCACCCCTTCTTTTCCCCCTCCAGCGCCCCTTGCAGCTAACCCAGTTACTGGCTCCACCATAGAGTTATATACAATAATGCTACGTTATGTCACTGCCCTATTACGACACGGTATTTGGAAACAATTCCTCAAGCCTGGTCTTGAAATAGTTTTTGAATATTTTTAGCCTGTTAGCACGCTAATTGCCGTTGTAGGCTACTGCCCCCTGATACCTAGGCCGATATACGGTAAACTGCTTGCTACTACTACAAATAAATTATGTATGCAGACAGCGCCAGAAAACTACCCTAGTGATAAAATGCATCACAACTTCCGATACGATTTGTAAAATTACCGTGCAAAGCAAGGCAAAGCGATCTTGGCCAGACACAGCAATCGCTATCCTTAAGCGTGCTTGTCTGATGTATTTCCAGGGAATACGTGGCACTTCCTGCCCGATTAATATCCATGGTTAACCAATAGGAATGCTCGTAAGTCGACGAGTGCGGTCGGGTCGGTCATCCGTCAGTGAGTGAAAACTTGGTGAAAGCGTAAGAACCTCACATACACGATCGGCTCGTGCGAAACGCTGTGTGTGTGTGTCGGCCTGCAGGTGAGTGAGTTATTAAAATGCAATCGTTTCGATTTCTTGCTTGTCGCCGTAAATACCGTACAGCTGTCAAGTTAGGTATGGGGTACGGTACGGCGTACCACGTGAAGCATGCGTACGTGAGCTGGTCGGAAATGTCTGGTCCTGGCTGTGGTGGTGGTGACCATAGCCGGTGGTGTGGGCGGTAGGGGGTAGTGGTGACAATTCAGGATATTGTACTGATGCAACTTCGGAAGTTTAGACTAGATAAGCATTGTTCGTCACAAATACCTTCGCATTCCTGCAGCCCCGAGGGTAAGATTGGTGTCCATACTTGGTGTGTGTTCAGGAGGTGGACATTTTAAAAGTTATAAATCCTAATCTCCCTATCGAAAACTTGCCTAGTTCGGCAGTGAGAGTGGCCTGACTAAAAGATGTCTGTGACTTGAGTCGTCCTGAGGTCACTCTGGATGCGAGATGGTCTCCCTGTCGGGGTGATTGGACGTTAGGTTATTGGTGAGATAGGAGCGATCTGTAACTCGCAAACTGAAAATCTTACAGATGTTTGCTTTAGTTCAAAAACAAACTCTTCCTTGTAAGGTAGCCGAACGTGGCACGATCGTGCAGACAACTGGAGCTAGCAAAGATGTGCATTAGGCTGGCCACGAAAATTAAATAAATGATTCTGTATATGTAGCCTATGTGTCTCCATTCCCTTCAAAGCAGCTAGATCATAGTTTATCAATTGAGTAAAGGTGGCTAAATCCTGCACACACGCAATATTCTTCTGAAATTAAGCCCAAAATTCACCAGTTGCCTACTTAATCCACCGAATGTAGATTTTAGGGTTCGCCAAGGTGTTGAAATGAGTTAAAACGGACAGTTTGTTGCACTGCGATCAGTGGTTTTTAAAAGGGTTGTTCTCCAGTTTGTGCATGCAACTCGGCGAGCGTTCCAAATCATACTTTCCTGGCCTGTTTTGAACTCGCCCGGTAATAAGACATACTTTTGCACGAAACGTGACTTTTATTCTTTCTGCACCTGCAAATACACTGAGGATGGAAAAACTAAACGTTTTATAGGCCTAATAATTGTGTACTGTATTTTTAGCGGGTTTTGAAGCATATGGCTGTAACGTAACCTCGTGCTCCCCACGCAAACTTCCCCTTAATGACAACTGTGAATGCCTCGCACAAGTGAAAATAATTAGACGTCATGAAAAGTGAGTTATGTTGGTTCCCAGGGACAGCCAAAAGGTTTGCCTTGAACCCTTAGCTAAGGGAGTACATACAAGATCGAATTGTGCCCAAGCTATCCCAAAAAATGACCCTCAAGACGTTGTGGCTAAATGGCAAGTGCAGTGGCTGCATCAGATACGGTCTGGAGGTGTGGCCACCCCTCCGCCCCGTCCCTGCTCCCCGAGATACCATTTATTGTTACCCTTATTACAATTTTAGGTCGTAAAAAGTGATCAGAAAAATAGTAGGCCTACCTTTTTTTTAATGCATTTTTGTGTGGTTGTATTGTACGTTCATTGATCGTATTTGTTTCAGTAAACGAATATTTGGTATCCGATTGTACATTTTGTTTTAGGCTGTGCTACTGGTTCGCAATTGCTAGGTTCCAATGTGTGCAATAAGTGGTACCAAATGCGATCTAGAAACTGCTTTAAACAAACCTAAAATTTCAATCAAAACTTTAGGCCCTAATCCCCCGAAACAACACTTGTATTGACCTGTGTGCTGGTAGCCTATAAATTACTGGGTGTAGCACAGGCCGAGCTGTAGCATGTCTGCTAGGGATGAGTCAATAAACAAAACCGAAACCGAATTTTCGGTTTTTACTGAAAACCGAAACCGATTCGGATTTTGTGGCGGTTTTTCGTACGGTATTCGAAAAATCAAAAATTTCCTTATTTTTTAAAAATAATTATTATTTTCTACGTATGAATGACAACAAAGCTTCTAGTCATTAAAATGAAAATAGAGGAAAATAGTGCCACAGCTGTACCCATGGTCTATCACGCGGCTGAAAGTGAAAAAAGAGTGAGTTAGAAGCCAGTATTACAGGGAAAAAAAAATAGAAATAGCTAGTTGGGGTGGATGGTTGCAAAAACCGATACCGAAACCGAGGTTTTTTGGGGGTGAAAACCGAAACCGGAACCGAAGTCAAAAAAATGAAACCGACCCATCCCTAATGTCTGCTTAGCAACCTGACCAAACTTCACCTCATCCAAGTCGTCCCCCCCTCCCCCACACACATACACAGCAACTTTCACTGTTCTCCATGCACCACTGAACCACCGAGATACTTCCTTTCCAAATAAGCAGCACCAAGGCTAGGCCATATAGGGCAAAATTCTGCAATATTGGCACTGTCAGCAATCTAGTTGCTAGATAGCCTAATGGACCAGTAGTTTTATAATGTGCCGCGTTGCGTCTTGTTTTTAGACCTAGGTTGATTTCAGAATCTCCATCAGCCCAATGCCACAAGGCGGCGCATGGGGAGTACTGGTATCCCAAAATTAAAACTACATTTTACTTTATGTTGATAGTTGTGGTGTTCTACATAAGAAAAAATAAATAAAACTTTCATAGTCTACATGTTAACAAGAGGAAAATAAATTAGTAGTAGAGCCTACTGCTTTTGACCTAACTAAACGGTTTCTAAAAAATTAATGAACAGTGGAGCTTGTAGTTCAGAGTCCACTTCCAAGCCCAACAAACAAGTTAGGCTACCAGTCCGATTTCTCAAGTTGATTTGAGTTCATACTGCTGGATTGGTGACACTATGGCAACCTGTTCCAGTTCCATTATCACTTGATGTAAAAGAAGGTACTGAGACTGGCAAGTTGTAATATATCGTGGTACCTAGCTTGTAAATGGTGAGATCTTGTCCTCGCCCATTGTTTTCACGTAGGGTCCAAAATTTGTCTCTGTATCAACCCTTTCGAATGTCAGTCTAGTAGTAGTTGCCACTTGGCCAGTAAAGCACTCGCCATTTCTCAATTTCTACTCGCCACGTACCAAATACGTCTTGTACGATGCATGGTTTCTCTAATTTATGCATTTACAAAATTGTCCAATTTTCTGAAACTCCAGTATTAATGCAGAAAAACCCATTATATAGCCATTACAAATCTGAGCAACGCCGCAAACAGTTCGTCTCTAACTAATACGGTTCCTGAGATTCCCCCTTTTTAGTGGCATGCTCTGTAGCTAGTTGTCGTTTTGGCGAGTAAAGCTAAATTCTAAGTCACCAACTGTTGATTTCCGACATTGGGGAGAGTTGCTCTGGATGTTGTACAAGTTGTGAAAATTCGTGTACACTTTAGCCATTCTGGATACGACAGTTTACTATTATTGTAATAGCTTATCTTTGTATTCTCAAGGGTGTTGATGAGCCAAATGTTGACTGTTGATTTTGAGTTCCTCAGTAGTTCTACTGACAATGTTTTTAGTGGTGTTGATGAGCTTTCATCATCAGTACGGGGACCATAGAATGTTGCCATATTCGAAGATTGGCCTAAAGTTTTGTATACAACACTGAATTACTGTACGTGTAAATGTTCTGCGTAACAGTCCAAGACTTCGGTTTGCGTTTTTTGCAGCGGATGCACACTGTGTTGACCACTTAAACTTACTGTCCACAATGACATCAAGATCTTTTTCTTTATCAGAAGTTTGGATGATATGGCTGTCTAGATTGTAATGGTAATTCGGGTTCTGGTATCCAGTGAACCCACCTTGCACTTGTGCTTGGCTTCGGCTGGGAGCATGGCAAAACTACAGTGTCCCTCGACGATTATTATCGCAGCTTCTTTGAACCTTCGTCCTTCGCTGCCTGCTGTCCCTCGCCAACCATCATCGCAACTCCTTCGGACCTTCGTGTTCGCTGCTTGCTGCCCTTCACTGACAATCATCGCAGCCCCTTCAAGGCCTTCATCCTTCACTGCCTGATGTCCTTGGCTAGTTGCTGTCGCAGCTCTGCAGCAGCTTATCCTACACAGCCTGCTGCCCCCGGCTGACTGTCCTTTGTAGCTTCCCGCCGCTCGTCGTTTCAAGCCTACTGTCCCTTACTGTTTGTCATTTGCAGGTCCCTGTTTTTCATCCTTCACGGCTTGGACTCATTCACTGGCTTCTATCGCTGCTCAGCTGCAGTTCATCCTGCGCTGCCTGCTGCTTCTCGTCCAAGCATGCCGCCCATCGCTGATTGAAGTTTGCAGGCCCCAAACCTTCGTTCTTCACTATGTGAAGCTCTTCCCCAACACCCATTTGCAGCTGTCCTTTGCCGACTATATCTGCACCTTCTCTCAGGTTTTGCCTTCGGTTAGGATCCTTGGCCTGTGGTCGTGTCTCCTGCTCCCCTGGCAATTAGCAAGGGACTCGGAGGGAGCCTTCGCGCAAAATCGAATCACCTTCACCCTCTGCCTGTCAACCCACTGGCTTTTGTTTCATTCTCTAAGGCGCCATCTGCTGCTCTTCAATACTATCGTCCCTTGTTGCACGTCAGTTGCAGCCCCATCAGACCACCATTGATCGCAACCTATTTGGTAGCAGCTCTTCCAGAACGCTGGCCTTTCCAACCCATCATTCGAAGCAGTTGCCTGTCATTGACAGCGCTTCGAGAGTGTCGCCCTGTGCCTAGAATCGCAGCGAGCGCACCGTCATTCCATGTCAACCTTTCAACTCACCCTCCCTGGCTGTCGTCCTTCAAGCCCTTCGTTCATCCAGCAACAACACTCGCAACATGTCACTAACTCCACCCGCCAACATCAAGACGACCAGGACCTTCTTCACTGTTACTAGCTACATGAAGCTCCTCCTGACCTTCGTCCAAACAACCCAGCAGACCTGCAAAGATGGTAATTTTCTTCAGCTGTTATGACATCGACAAGACTCTTCGGCCCAACCTTCGCACCCCCAAACAGGCTGATACACTCACCCCATGGCTTGCATCTCATTCAAAGGTCCCCCGAAAGCTGAAAGAACACAAATTGATTCTGATTTTCCACATGACTCGCGCGACGGCTGAAAGAAATCGAGCCAAATCAACAGCCCAAATCTTTCCACAGTGTCCCCAACCCTACACAAGATTACCATGTCGACTGGGACAGCCAGTCAAGACAAGGAAGCCACAACAACTACGTCAACCACAAGAAGATGACCAACCACTGCGTTCAACACCTGACTGACACAACCGTTGCCAGTCCAAAGCCTCACTGAACCAAACGATACATTTGGCCTTTCATCGGGGATGACCTTCGTCACCCATAACCATCACAGAAGAATTTCGGCCATCTAAATCATCCAGCCTTCTACGTCCATGCCTTTGATTTCTATCTCAAGTCCTTCGTCCTTCACTCAAGAGCCTGTCCTTCGGTTTACCAGTGCGGCACAACAAGATCCAAAGAAACGCCAAAGGTGCCTTCGCCCAGAAGCCCTTCGCCAGTTGATCCCTTGGCTATCTACCAGCACTTACGAATTTCCCAACGTCCAGCTCATGGAAGAATTAAAAGGTACAACCATCCTGGCTGACAGTTCCACCTTTAAATTCTGTCTTTAAGCAGCAAACAGCTTCACCTCTTAAACGACTTCCGCATCTCATCCCCTGTTGAAGTTGAATGTCCCTCAACCATAGGTCAAGATTAACATATTTCCCCAGTCGCCGCTGGTTGGTTAGCTAGCTTTGATTAGTCGCCTGTTGTGCATTTGCTTATTGCCGCGACACGTTTTTGCGGTTTTATTTACCTTGGCTGACACCTATTACCATAAAGAGATACAAGAGTATGGGATTTATGCAAATGATCATGTGAACATTAAGGCAAAAGAATAAATTAAACAAGATAAATAAGGGGTCTGTGCTGATGTTTATTAGTTTAACAGTTCTTGTTTCCAATCTGACCACTAGACAGATAGTTAATGGTTGCCAGATTACCAAACTTAATCACCATGTGGCGACTGGCCGGTGTGTACCTTGATCTTTACCCTGAACACACTTTACTTAATTCTAGCCTTTCTGTCACCCCGAATCCCCTCGGGTAGACCCCAACGAGCCTCTACAATGCCGCTCTAAAACCGCAATGAAGCGAAGTTTAAACCCAAAGGCCTTCTGATCTCATTCTCTGCTGTTCTTTTGAAGACCGAGACAAGTGCGAAACGAATACGGTTTCAGCAAGCGAAATAGCAGAAACGTCTGCTTGTTTGGGGCTCCATTCTACTGAATGGCTGACACCCAGGCCTGGGACAATTTTTACCAATTGATCATTTAATATCAATTAGCTCTCACCCACAAAGATCTCTAGACAGACTGTTTCGCCCTTGTTTGGGCTCGTCAGTAGAGAATACTTTGTGGATGAGAGCTAGGCTACGCTTGCTAGGCTACGCTTGCTAGGCTACGCTGCTAGGCTACGCTTGCTAGGGCTTGCTGAAACCGTATTCGTTTCGCACTTGTCATTTGCCCTAGCAAGCGTAGCCTAGCTCTCATCCACAAAGTATTCTCTACTGACGAGCCCAAACAAGGGCGAAACAGTCTGTCTAGAGATCTTTGTGGGTGAGAGCTAATTGATATTAAAAGAAGACCGAGAATCTCCTTTCACGCCGATGAAAGGCCAAGTCTCAACAGTAAGCATGATTACAATCTGGTTTAAGATGGTCATCTGCACTTACGAAGACCTTAACACTGCTTAGGCTGACAACACATGAACGACTGTGCATGAACTCGGAGCACTTTTTGGCGTCTTCGGCTTCCACAGCAATATCAACATCACCGAAATCCCACAAGCAACCCCCTGGAGAAGTCAGTTTCACAAACCACTACTTCAGTATAATGTCAACTCCAGTAAATGGATTACATCGTCTGAGACCCATTGTCGCTACCAGACATGTTGTCCAACCCCCCTTTAAGCACTGAAAACAGACACCGACCAGACAGATGTTTTGAAGCAAACGTCCTGAAGCAGTGAAGCAAGACCTATCCTTAAACCAATGCCCCCTTTTCAGGGGCACCACATTTCATGAAAGAGATCCAAATCAGTTATTCTTCTGTTTTCAATAAAGTGTGAAGTGTTGTCTTTTGGTTGGGGGGGGGGGGGTGCCAACTCGGAACCCTAGGGGCTTGTCATGGGGTGCCCACTTCCTAAATTGATGCGGTCTACAGTAAATACAATAAATCTACTGTTAATCTATATTTCTGAACGGCAATGAGAAACAGCATTTTGCTGGCCTTGGAGCAGATGGCTGAAAATTGTTCTATTACCTAATAGGAAATATACATTACATGTACCCACCCTACCTCCCCTCTTGAGTCACCACCATGACTCATCGAAAGGGAAAAGATGGCAGGCCCGTCTCACCTGAATGATTTTATAGAGGGGCTGTCCACATACGCAGACAGGGTTATGCAGCTAGGTTACTTGTCGCAACCAAAAACGTCCAGCGAGAGAAAGCATCCTTCAGAGAAGAATGCAATAAATTTACAAGTAATGTACATTTCCTATTACGCAATAGAAACAATTTTCAGCTGGCCACCTCAAGGCCGGCAAAATACTGTTGCTGTGCAAGTGCTTATAAGTGAAGTGAATTAAAAATTGCAGGTTCATAACTAAGTAAAACTGAAGGCTTAAGCAACTTTTAGCTTACAATCCAAGTTTGGCATGGCATGCATAGACTACACTCTGGCCATGTGTTTATTTATAAGCTTCAGCAGGCTTATCTGTTTGTATCAAAATGGCTTTTGAGTTTTGATCTGTGATTCTTGGTCATGTGAATTCCCCCAATAATGATGAGAAAAGCCATGTACAGTTAAAAAAAGTTTTTCTGGCACAAAGACCTGAAAAATTGCGAGGATTTTTTTAAGCTTATATTTGAACCTTATTAGACATTTTAGATGGAGAAAAAAGTCTAGGCTCTATATAGTTACGGGAGAGGTGACCAGGGAGTTTGAGCCAGGAACCACCCAATCATCGCAGGGGGTCAAAATAGGTCAGACCAAACTAGCTCCCATAGCCGCTGAATCCAACCTTCGCAGTCCAACCTTCTCAAACGTCCATAAGGTTGCTATGTCGTTGCCAACCAACCATAGAAAGTATTTGTATTTCACATCGCCGCATACCAGTGCGTTAGTTTTTCTAACTTAGGCATTTAAAAAATTGCATTTTTAAGTAAAGTAGGCTTCAGCACCGACAAGTAAAGTTTGACGTTAATATACTGCAGTGTTGTCACTAATCGCCAAACCGCAGAAGTGTTTCCTTTTGAAGACTGGCCAGTGCTCATCTTTTCGTAACGACCGTGTCAAAGGTGTGCCATTTTAAAAGGTTCCCCAAAGTTTGCGTGTCTCGAACGCTTAAATATAAATCTTGCATCTTGAAAATTTGTTGATTGACGCGAAGGTTGTATTCAGGCAATTTTGAATGTGGTCAGCGGTTCCCTCCCACCCCGGGAAAAATTTCAAAGCTAAGTTTAAAAAAAAAAACAGAAATGTAAAAGTTGTAAAGGAGCAGCTTGATTTTATTTTATTTGCATGACTGGTAGGCTAGTTGCATAACTTTTATTTCACCTACCTACACCGCTGATTCATTTTCCAGTGATCGGTGCACATCTTTTTGTATGACTAAAAATGCTTTGAGTGAAGAATGAAATTTTTCAGTGTTAGGGAGAGAGTTGATTCATTTTGTTCCTTTAGGTTGCCATTGCAGAGAATGGCTGCTAGTTTAGGAATAAAGTGGTAAAAAAAATGTTTTATAACCTCGCTTCTCACAAAAAAAAATTGTTAGCGTACTTTGAGAATTTTTATTTGACTCTTCTCTCCCGGCCCCCCCCAAAAAAAAATTAACAAAATTAAACAAGATATAAAACATCACTTAACAGATTTGGTTTTTTTTTGGCAACCTCCATTCCTTATAAAAAAATATTAATCAAGCCTTCAGCATGCTAGGCCTAGACTATGGAAACCACAGTCATACATTCATTGTCAGGCTGCCAACGCATCATGGCTTTCTCGATGTTATCAGCTTCAATCAGAAAAGTAACAGTTAAGAAAGGACCAATTAGTTGTTTTCATTGAATGTAGGCTTAGTGTTCCTTTTCAGTTGACCTAGCTGCCCCTAATGCATTGCAGTTCTTTCCATGTGTTCCATCCTTAAGGTGCTTGCTACCCTTGCTTGAAGCTGCTAGCCTATTTCTGCTTTTACTTTTAGCTGAGCTGGTGTAAAAATTCTCATGGTGCATTGTACTTCTGAAAGAAGAGACAGTGCAGGAGTGAGAGGGAAGAGGATGAGTTCATTTTTCTATAAATAGACTTTTAAACTGTCAATTTTAATGTTTGTTAGTGGTTGCTGATCCATCCTCCCTTGCTCCTAGTTTCCAGTTTGCTACTGGTAGCTTTCGACTAATGTTGTGTTGAAAGGGGGCGGTTCAGCAGTGTTTATGTTGGAGCAGACAGATTTTTTTTTTTTGATTTGGTAATGTGCTGTCCCATTGAAACTTTGCCAATGACCTGAGTACACTACTGAACGACTTGTGCTAAGGTCTCTCAAGAGCAATAACCATGGGACCTTGAAACCAAACAAGGGTTTGTTACAGGTGTGGTAATTTTAAGAACACCAGTAGGTACTCGCTTGTTTTGTTGCATATTTTACAAACCCAACTTGGAGCGAAGAACTTGAAAAACATCAGCTGTGGTGATGAAAGAATTTTAGTGCTTCACCAGTAATTGTTTTCAAAAATTAGAACCAATAAAAGTAATAGATTATGACAGCAGAATTTACTGCAAGGCTGTCTTATCATATTTGATGAACACACTTAGCCTACATTATTGCACATTAGTTGTGGTGGAATCTCCAAATCGTTTGTTTAACAGTGGCTGTTAATAAAAACCAGCTTTGCACGCTGGCGCCGAGAAATTCTCGGTTTGTTTGACATAATGCACTAAAAGTTAGAATTATGGTGTTTCAATTTACACCATCATGTGATGTGTACTGTATTTAAAAGGTGAGGCCCTCTATGATTCAAAGCCAGCCCGAGATTTTGAATTGGCACCAAAACTGAGACTGAAATGTGGAGTGCATAATTCAGGAAATTCCTAATCTTGTTTATAATGAAATACCTGCTAAAATTGAAAGGTGTAAAGTACTTCTGCACTTAATGTAGGTTTCACACTACCTTAAAGTGGCACATCGCCGATTGAAATGTGAACGAAAATACCATGGCGCCATCTAGCGGCAGTGATATTGTTAACCTTTGTAGGTTGCTCCCAGATGCACGAAGGCGAACCAAATTTCCACTCAATAATTAAGGATGCCATGGCTTGTTTGTTTTGTTAAAAGAAATGCTGTTATGCATTCCTTCGCTTGGTGCACGCAACAGCAAGATAGTACTACATAGCGCTAGATGTCGGATTACGTCAGTTTTCAATTGGTGTTGGTGCCACTTTAACCTTCTACTCCGTGAGTTAGCCTGATAAATTTTTTAACTACCATATGCAGGGTTCGTACAAACCTAATTAAATTTCACTTGGGGTGTTTCCAGGCGTTAAAAGCCTGGATTCTCAAAATAATTCTTAGATGGCTTGGAAAAGCCTTAAATAGAGTAAAAAAAAATTTGCTTTTTCAATTATGTCTGAGTACGGAAGTTTGTAATCGTCAAAGATTAAGAAATATAATGATAAACAAATAAATATAGCTATAAAGGCTTGGGACTGATGGCCTTGTTGCCCTGATTACATCCTGATTACTAGTTCTAAACCGGGTTGAATGTATAATACCAGGAACAAATGAACGAGCCCATGTTCATTTGTTCCTGATAATACATTGGATGTGGGTGACAGATTATGGGTAAACGTAGTTTCAAGAACTTGGGTTGCACGATGACAATTTTAAGAAAAAATGTTCACTTTTTTTTTTACCTGGAAATGTAAACATGGAAGTCTTGAAATGGCCTGGAAATTCATGGGCCGAGGTATGTACGAACCCTGCATATATTACTTGTGTCAGTCATAGGATTCGAATCGGCATTCTTTTGGTCTGGCGACGACAATGCTAACCGATGGGCTGTACTTGCACACTTGCTCAGGGTTCACGGGGACCCTTTTCAAAGCTCGCGCTGTGCTTGGACTCAAGTGGTACAATACATGTTGGATGGCTTTTGAACTAGAGGGTTAAGGCTTACTTACGAGTCATTGTCAGTTTTATACACAGCCAATGAAAACTATTTGTTAGTTTGCGTAAAGATTTCAAAATACTTTTTTTTATCCACAGCCTACATCATCTATAGCAAACTAATGAGATGAGCTGTCTCCTGTTCAAACTTTATAGGCTATCAGTAACTTTTTTTTTTTGAGCAGCTTTTGTTTTTACCGACACTAACTTAGGCTAACCTAGTCAGAAAAAGTAAAATGGCTTGAAATTCATGGCCTTCATTTTAGCAGATGAGTAAGTTTTCCCTTTTCTGCTTTGTGGTATTTTTTTTTTCTGTTTCTCTCGTTTGCTGTGCGCTTTCCAAGCATTTCTCATTTAGTTCGTGGTTGATAGCAAAAACGCTAGCCTATTTGCATGTCAGTCTTCGATAAAAGTAGGCCTAGCAGAGGTTTTGGCGTAATGAGCTATACTATTGTGGATAGTAGCACTGCCGCTTCTTTAATCTTTTTTAATTTATCTTTTTGACGTCTGAGCGGAATATTTATCATTCATGTGGACTTATTGACTTTCCAGAGCAAGCAAGATCAATTTTCCATCTAAAGTGACACATTTTCAATATTTTTTCGTTGCAATTGAGAAAAAATGTCTCCTCTGAAATAGGTTACATTTCAAGACTTTTTTTATTTGGCTTGTTAGTACAGGAGATCGCTGTGAAAATTGAGTCCGTAATTTAAAATAAGGTGTTCTCCTAATCCCTTTAGATCCTATGCTTTTAGACTTCTATAGCCTACAGAGCAGCTTTAGTTCCCTGCACTCTTCTGTTGGAAAAAAAAAATGCAGTGACAAACTTCCAGTAAGGCCGTGATGCATCAACAAGAGGACCAAGTAATTCGTGTGATATCAGATCATGTACTGTGGTCAGAAAGCTGGCATCTGTGTAAAAACTTTGAAAATGTAATTGCTGCTTCACCATGTTCTGAACTGTGCTAAAATTACTATAACTAGGCTAGGCTACCCTCTTCAACAAATTATTTTTCAATGTCACCATTAAATAAAAATAGTCTTAATTTAATGGGGGCACCAGTAGTTTTATCCAGCCAATCGACAGCATAAAGACTCAAATTGAAAATGACAATTCACCAAAAATCGAGTTTAAATTTTCACTATACCAGTCCAACAAGGTTGGGTTTTTGCCGGCACATCGTTTACTTTGAAATTTTTATCGTTTTATTTTCTGGTTATTACCGGCTAAAACTGGCAAAAACCAGCAAGCCTCTTCATACGCTTATATTTACTGTAAATAAGATAGATTCTTCTCACAATATCTATGCAAAGTTTCGACAGTCAGTTGAATAATTTTGCACAGATATTGTGAGAAGAATATCTTTTTATTGTGATAATAAGTGTATGAAAGGTAAATAAAAAGTGAATATGAATTTTCAAAGTAAACGATGTGAAGTTTTCAAAGGGAGCTTTTATAATTTGTCAATATTTGACTATTTATAGGGCTCACTTTTTTTTAATTGGACTTCAAGTAGCCTAGATTTTTGCTATATTTTTGGTGAAAGGGGCAAAAACAGTCTTGGCCGGGGTAGTAAAAACCGGTTTTAACCACTTGGTGGCAAAAACTATCCAACTCTGCAGTCCAAGCATCTTTTTAGCTTCTCAAAGTTTTTCGAGTCTAATGCGGTCTGATAAAAAAATATCATTTGTCTGTATTTGTGGTACGAGTATTGGTTTTAAGAGTCATTGTCTGTAAGAATCTGGCAGAAACGGGGGTGTTCTGATAGTTTACGTCTCGGATTTTAAATATAATTTTTTGATAGCATCTTCTGGTCGAGTAAGATACCCTGTACAACATTTTTAATTAAAAGCCCCCCCATTCTCCCAGAAAAAATTCCTAAAGTTGCCCTCCCCCCGTTTTAAAAATGTAACGCACTGAAATATTCCATATTCCCATGGCATATACTGGCCGCGCCGATGTTGTACTATACTAAATCGGGTTTAGAGGTGTTCTTCTAGTAGGAAACATGGTTTATTAGCTGAAAACTTCTTGGTACACTTTCAGCGCAAAGGTAAGGGCTTACCGTAAATACACAAAATATTCAATGTGCTGAAATTTAGTTGTTTGCAGCTTGCGCTGATATTGTACCATCCTGTTTAAGATACGAGTACTTAAGTACTAACCATGGCTACCTTCCCCCATGTTCGAAACTTGGGTACAACCTTAGCACGACGAATTATCGAATTTTAAAATTAATTTTTGTAAAATTATTAATAAAGTTCAAAAGCCAATATCTCGATGCGCTGAGGTTGTACAATCATGTTCTGCAAGGCAATAAGGACTATGAACCTAATGTTCAAAAACCCGTTTTACAGAATCGTGGTACTTGGACCCACTTTTGCACAGTAAATTTTTTTAGCGTGGCTTGCTTGGCTTGTATTACCATTGTATCAGCAGAGGGCAGATTGGCTAGCACATGCTGAGACCTCTGGTGAGAGAAAGTGGAACCTAAGTTTACAACAACTTATTGCAAATGGCTGACTGGTTCTATATTGAGGATGGCCGAGTCATTATCTATCTAAGCAAACTGAGCTAGCAGTGGATAGTCCAGTACATTGTTCCACTTTCTCTCACTAGAGGTTGGCATGTGCTAGCCAATCGGCCCTCTGCTGAGAAAAATTGTTACTAGGACTGCAACAAATGGTAAAACAGGCCAATCAAGCCCCGCTAGAAAAATTTACTGGGCAAAAGTGGGTCCAAGTACCATGATTCTGTAAAGTGGGTTTTTGAACGTAAGGTTCATAGTCCTTATTGCCTTGCAGAACATGATTGTGCAACCTCGGCGCATTGAAATACCGGCATTTGAACTTTATTAATAATTTTACAAAAATTAATTTTAAAATTCATAATTCGTCGCGCTAAGGTTGTACCAAAGTTTCGAACATGGGGGAAGGTAGCCATGGTTAGTACTTAAGTACTCGTATCTTAAACAGGATGGTACGATATCAGCGCAAGCTGCAAACAACTCTAAATTTCAGCACATTATTGAATATTTTGTGTATTTACGGTAAGCCCTTACCATTGTGCTGAAATTGTACCAAGAAGTTTTGAGCTGATAAACCATGTTTCTTACTAGAAGAACACCTCTAAACCCGATTTAGTATGGTACATCATCAGCGCGGCCAGTAAAAGCCATGGGAATGTGGAATATGACACTGGGTTACATTTTCAAAAAGGAGGAAGGGCAACTTTAGAAATTTTTTCTGGGAGAATGGGGGGGGGGGGGCTTTTAAGCAAAAATGTTGTACAGGACATCTTACCTTGACCAGTAGATGATATAAGAAAATTATATTTAAAATCCGAGATGTCAACTCTCAGGACCTGCCTGATTCTTACAATGAATGACTCTTAAACCTTCTCCAAAATATCATGTTGTGTACTGGGTACAATAAAAAAAAGTCCTTTCTTTTCCACACAAAATATTCTGCTTCTAATTGCGTCATGTGGATTGCTCTCTGTAAACCTATTTTCAAGTTATTACACTGAGGAATGTGTGCTCGAAGGTTAGGCTACTTATCTCTTAGCCAATACTCGGAATAACATTCCTGTAACATTATCAGAAAAGATAAAACAGCTGACACTCAATAGAACGAATATGCAGTTAAGCTAATACTTTATGGAATAAATATAGTAAATACGCACTGATGACTAAGGCTGGTACCTCTAGGTTATTTTGTTATTTCCCCATGTTTCACTGCGAAGGAAGATGTTTGGTTCCGTAAGTTCAATGTTTTCGCTTTACAAATAACATGCTTCGTACTGGATTGTGATTTATATTGTCCTAATGTTGAATAAAACAGATGTTAATGAGATTCGTTTGGTGGGTATATGCTCTTGAAACAATACATCAATAAAGCCAAAAGTACAAATAATTATCATACAGTCTTTAAAAAGTCCTTACGGCAGCAGTTTCCTTCTATTAGCAACACTTTAAAACATTTTTTTGGGTGGAGGGAGATTCAATGTCGAGGTTAACCTCCATACCAATTTTGTTGAAACTTGTGGAAAATTCAACTTTTAGTTTTTTTTTTAATATTTTATTTCGTATTTTTCCATTCCAAAATGAGAAAACTGCTGCAAAACAAAATTGTGAAAGTATTAGATCATGGAAACTTCAGATAAATTTTAAATCTAAGGCATACACGGTCTTAACAATTTGTAAGGCCAGTGAAATTCCAGAAGCGTGTAAAATGGTGTTTAGTAAGGGGTCAAAACACTGCTAAAAACCACCCATCCCCTTTTTTTTTAGGTTTCTGGGAGTGAAGCCCACAGTAAACGTTATAGTATTCCCGCTGCTGTCCATTACCCATTTTCGCCAGCCAAATTTTTTTAATGTGTTGTATGATCGTGATTGGTTAAAAATAGCAATTTACAATAAGTGATTGGCCATGATTGGTTAAACAGAAATAATAAACTATAAGCCACATTTGCAACAACAAGCGTGGCTCTCTAGGAACCCTCGGCAAATAAGCACGCACCTAGTGTGCAGGCTGCTCCATATTTACGCAAGTGTGGATAAACTCACTAAATTACAAAATTGGTATCTTTTTGTCTGAATGTTTACAGTGTTGTAACATTCTGCAAATAAGTTACAAAGTTTTACAAAGTTAGTGAATTTGATAAACTTCATAAAAGGTTTCTGCAATAAT
>JAHWFP010066185.1:52213-62700 GCA_023313725.1 Lithobius niger
GAATCTTTTTGCGTCAATTTTAAGCTGCGATGTGAGGCAGAATAAAACATTTAGTTTTGTTGTTTCAATGAAGTACAGATTCCAGTCTCATGGTTGGTTCATCTGCCAGGCCATTAAATAAAGTTGGTGAAGCTTTCGACCCTCTGGCAACTCCTCCACTTTTCAAAGCTGGCAGGAAAAGACATTAGCAGGTTTTTGTGATCCAGTGGTAGGAAGCAAAAGTCGGTGATGTTCGCTATTCAATGTACATAAAAAAATAAAAACTGCTGCGTAATGTTTGCTGAGGGATGTCTGTTGCGTGAAGGCTTTCATTAAAATACTTTTAAAGTTGAGCTGGTGCTGGAATTTAAAAATTGACACTGAATTTCAATCTATCATGTAATTTTTTTTATAAGTGAACTCACTGCCAAGCTAAGAACAAAATTGGATATGTACTACCTGTGGAAATTGGCCCATTTAAAATTGATTCATTTGTGGTTTGTTAGATGGGTTTTGTCACATTTTTGCGATACGATCTACGGTGGATTTTTTTTCTTATTATTTCTGTTTCTTTAGTGGCAGAGGCACAATATGTGCTGCCTGGCTGACGTTTCTCACTTCAGTTATTGATGAGCGAAAGAAGGTCAATTGATTCGATTTTCTATGGTTTTAACACGTAGACCTGTCTAGAGAAAAGTGTATCATTTAGGTTACCTCAGTATTAAAAATGAAAAAAAAAGAATCGATCTTTGGTTTACTATTCAAGGTCGTTTGTCTTAATCAAGCTAGGCAGCCTATAATTTTGGTGCAACTACATTTAAGCCTGAAATATATTAGCAGATTGGTACGTATTGGTATTGGTGTTCAAACTGCAGATTAAAAACCACAAGTTTCAGTTTAAGAACTAAGATTGGATGGTAGAGTTTTTTCATCAGTGAGCAAGGTCGAATACTCGACCAAATTTGAATTTTGTGTACGTGTATTTGTCTCTTTGGGAAATGATAGCGTCCACGATTTTGTTCTTGTTTGATTGAAATTTTACACCTTTGAAATTTCTGTTTTGGTGCATAAAATTCAAGAGTGTGAATATTCCTACCTAAATTTTCAATGGGGAGGGGGGGAGGAGAATTCGAGGTATTGCTGTGGACTGGGAAACCTTATGTGAAGCAGCATAGCTCTTAGCTTTGGAGCACTGGGCATTAATTCATATAATTATGTTTCCACCCTGCGAATATAGAAAATATAGTATTTAATTGCTACAGCCTCTCTCATTCGGCCGAGTATTTGTGATCTCCAGGACTTGATTATACGCGTAGTACGTGAATTTTAGTGAGTGTAGCAAAACCATCTTGCACGGTTGAAAAAAAAAAAACTGGGTAAGAAATACGTTTGCAACATTTACGTATACTTTGCCAAACTGAGTCCCGAAGTAAACCAACATGGAAACAAGTAGGGATGAGTCGGTTTCCTTTTTTCACTTCGATTCCGGTTTTGGTTTTATATATGCCCACAAAACTTCGGTTTCAGCCACTCTCCCCTCCCATCCGATTTTTCTAATTTTTTTTATATTTTTTTTTGCAACTGAGTATCATTTGCCATGGACCTGGTCTGGCTGTGGCACCATTTTCCTCTACTATTTCCTTTTTTCATGACTAGGAGCTTTGCTGACATTTATACGTAGAAAATATTAATTATTTAAAAACTGAGAACAACAAATCAGTGTTTGATTTTTTTGAACACGGCGTACAAACAGACACGAAATCCGAATCGGTTTCGGTTTCCGACTTATCCTTAGAGGCAAGCTACCTGTAAGTTAACACGTTTGCTTGCGTTTGGGAAGTAGGTTACGTGATGGGTTGTAGTATGTAACAAAAAAAGCTAACAAAAAAAAAACCGATAAGCTTTTTATCCTAATCTTTTACACAATGTAGATAAGCTGTGTACACTGTTAAGATTAAGATTCATACTTCGTAGGCTATATTTGAATGTCGTATAGTTGTCAGATAATTATTCAAAGGGTTGGCCTATCAGTTAGTGAAGATAACAAATTGTTCATTGAAGAAAAGGTGGTTTGGTTGTCTTGGAGATTTTGGTTAGCCTGGTCATAATGGAAGTCTTGATGGTTTCGTATAAATAGTGATGGACAAAACATTGATAAACTGATGGTTCTGTAAGCGATGACCTTTATAAAGCTTTGCCATGGTTTGCAGTTTGCTTAACGTTGCATGCCAGTGAAAACTTTCATAATTATATCGCTATAGTTTCTTTTTTTTGTGTGCATGGAATTTACAGGGTTCGAGGTATGCATGGTGTTTTAGATAAAAGTACCCCTCAAAATCACGTTGCTTAAAATTAACAAACTGAAGCGGAATGAAACAAGTGGCTACAGCGACTGCCTAGTCGCACTGGTCTTCTGTACAGTTCCTCCACTTCCAATGTTGAGGCGCACACCTCTATCATGCACTATAACAGCTATCTCTATTATAGTATTCTAAAAGCAGAAGCCATCACAATTGTCGGTTAAAAACGTGTTAGCTTTTAGGCCTATTTTACATTTTAGGCATAATTGTCAGCTTTTAGGCCTAATTTTAACCAGCAGTTTTAATTTCATAAGTAGCAGCTAACGGAGATATGGATTGTATAGTAAGCCTATTCATTTTTGCAACACGGTGCGCCTATGGGCACACAGTTAGTGTTACAACATAACATGCAACGTAGCCTATATAGATCAGTGGTACTAGTAGGGAAGTTACCAGAGAGACGCTGTTGAAGCCAACAACGACTCGTAGCGACTTGACATTGTTAGGCCTAATTTTCATTTTTAGGCCCAATTTTAAAAATGCAGTTTTAATTTCGTAAGTAGCAGATATAGGCCAAATGGAGAATTTGGTTTGACGGTAAGCCTATTCATTCACACAACAATGCGACGAGTCTATTTTAAACGAAGCTAAAATCCATTTGTTTTTATTGAGTGTTACCTTATGATTTTAAATCGATGGTCAAATGTTATTATTTAACTTAGTTACGTCAAAGAATTCTATTAGCTATAAGGAAGTAACAATGTTTTAAATTGCCATGTTATTTAACTAACTTGTCACACTGAATCTAACGTTGTAAACAATGGTCGTCAATATCTGGTACCGTTGCGAAGTTGAAAAAAGCGACGGACATACGGTCAAAGTCGTTGCAATAGTCTTCTCAGCCGGTATGGCTGTACAGAAGACTAAAAAGTGAAGAATTAGGGATTCCATTTTTACTGTAAATTGCCAGTGTTGGGCGGTACCCACAATTTTTGTGACGGTACCAGCCTAGATACCGCGGTACTAGGTATTTAACGGTTCTTAAAATTTACTTCCTTTGGTTAACTAGGTAATTTCACGATTTCCGACCTTAAAGCATTTTGGATCATAATTTTTCTGCTAGAAATTGATTAAAAGCTTTTTTTTTTAACCAAAACTAACTAAATACTTCATAAGCTACATAAAGCAAACTAAATAAACTAAATTCCAGAACAAATTATGCAAACATAGGCATTGCGTTAATGCTAATGGCATGGTGGTGCTTTTTTTTTTGTGGCATTTGTGGAGTGCCATTATTGGTTTTTGTAAGATTTTACTTCTTAGGCAAAGGGTAGCGTAAGATTTGCATTAATGCATTTATCTTTTGGTTTTGGGCTATTTGGAAATTCAAAATTTTGAGGCTGCTGTGATTTATTTTTCACTATACCACGCGCCATGGCTGTTTGCTGTGACGTGCATATCATGTGACTGGGCTAGTCCAATCAGACGGCCAAACAGCCGTTGTTCTCGTTCGTCATTGGCTAACTCATGGTGACGTCACGGCAAACAGCCATTGCGCATGGTTTAAATGCTGCTAACTTGTGACACTGCTAGAACCATTAAAATTTGGAAATGGGTTTTCCTTGAGCAGTACGCTAACCCTCAGTTGTTAGGTTGAGGAATATGTTTTGTTTGAAAAATCCATGCAGGTTTGATGTCACATACAATACATGGTCGTCAGAAAAGGTGAACACATGAAAAAACGACACATATAAAATGTAACTGACAAATGTGATAATGAAATAAACCCTACAACTTTAAACAAAGTAGGAAAATATTTTTTGTAGTAAAACTTGAAAACAGCTTCATTTACAAGATGTCGATCCTTTTCGTGTTGTGGCAAAAGTACCGTGGTGAACAGTAACTTTGCCCTGTTTTTTCTATTTTTTTTAACAGTTCATTTTTTTTTTGGGGGGGGGGGTTGGATTCAAAGGTTTGGGTCTATGATAAAACCTGTTGTCAAAGTTTGATGAAAGTAAGGACCTGATTATTCTTTAAGCTTTTAGTTTAGCCTTGTTTGCAAGGACATACCTAAAGTGCGCCCAAATAATCCCATTGCCCTTAATGGCTGTAATTTTATGAGGCAGATGTTGTTCGACTTAGGGATTTGAAGTTAATTATCACTGTGTGCTCGTGTGCTTAACACCTGTCGCAAAGCTGGTAGTTGCTAATATCTAAATAACTTGCAGCACAACTAGGTTAGTTTGTACAACGTTTTACTGCGCAACTAGTATACACGTTCTCAAAATTAATTCTCAAATTATTAATTAGTGTTAACCAAACTGGCTGTGTTCACCTGTTTTTTAAAGAATTTGTTGCAGTGTTGTTTGATTTAAATAGTGTTGATCAAACATTTTTATGATTTAATAAAATTTTATTGTCATAAATCAAAAACCTAAAATAAAAACCACTGTCAACCTTTATTGCACTGCATTCAAAAATCCTAATACTTAAAATCTTAAATCTCCAGTTTGTTGCATGCTGATATTGTGGTAAAGTTCGTAAAAATTATGTTGGCGCTGTGTTCTTGGGAACTGAATCTTCCATCTGTCTATTCACTCATTTAATCATGGGTACTAGGCTTGTGACCCAAGTTCAATATTGTAAAGGCAATTTTGCTAATAAATTTCTGAAAATGAACGTTTCTTTTGTTTTGCCATATTAAAGGCCAAACATAAATTAAAGAGTTTTATTTTAAAATCTTGATTTTCATACACTCTGCGTTTACATTGTGCTGTGCAAAGAATGTGAAAACTTGTAAATTCTTGTTCCTTTTCTATTTAGTTTCAACTTTCTGTCATTTGCCTATTAATTATGAGTATCAAGTAAAAAATGCTAGGCTAGTTTAAAGCAAAGCTGATGTAAACTCTAAAAAAAATGTCTCAAAATATTTTCCATTTTCGTAATATGCTGAATTCATTTGTGTTTCAGGTTCTGACACTGAACTCTAAATTACCTCCTCAAAATTAAAGAACCTGCAACTCAGTCATGGATTACTACTCCCTCCTGGCCTTTGGTGGCTTCATTGTGGTTTCTGCACTAGTGGTAATGATCATTTCAATTTTTGGCACACGGGAAAAGACCTACGAAGAAGCAATAGCCGAACAAAAGCAGAAGGCCCAAGAAATAGCTTTACAAACTAAGACCGAAAAGCCAGTAAAAGAAAAAAAGAAAAAACATGTTCGTAAATCCAAAGAAAAAGGTGACAAGGAAAATGAGAAGGAAGAGGTACTTGAGATGCCAATCTACTCTTCTTCTGCTCATGCCCGGAGCGTCTCCGAGAGTTCCGACAAACCCCTTAGAACCAAACAAGCTCCTATTCCTTCTAGGAAGGTGTTGCAAGTAGATAACCACACAAGAGAGTTAAAAAATGTTGAATACGCCGTTTCTGAAGCCAAGCCGATAGAGGTGGTTGTGCCGCTAAAGAAACAGGAGAGAAAGGAAAGGCGTGACGACCTGCGAGCAAAGCCATCGGCCGAAGAGAAGCCAAAGGATGTGATAAAGAACGAGGAGAAGGAAAAGTACAAGGGAACTAAAGGCGGACGAAGTGGCGATGATGGTAAAACCAAGGATGAGATCGTCATTATCAAAAAGGAGTATGACGTGAAAACTAAAAGTAAATCTCATGGGCGAGGCGACGAAGAAGATGACGGTCTCGAGAATATGGTAGCGGCTAAGAGAGAAGAAACGGAGAATGCTAAAAACAATAACAAAACTGGGTTGAAGACCGATGTGACAGTTTCCAAGAAAGATGATGGTCATGCTACTTCTTCCCCAGCTAAAAAGAATAAAAAATCAAAATCGGAATTTGGTAAGAATTTCAGTTTTTTATCATTCATGACACAGCTATGTTGCGTCCAGTCGATCCATTTATCACTGGAAATGAGGAAGTTGTTTGTTTCTTGTAGTTGGGTTGGCTTTTGAAATCTGAGCTGTAAGCTTGATATGTACCAATTTGGCCTTCATTCTGGTTTGAGTTGCATTGCTTGTCGTGTTAACAAGTCCACTCAAACGGAATAACAACAAAGATAGTATTTCAAACAGATCCAACGATATTACTACCCATAGTCTAAAGTGTACTGTTAGCTGTAATTATTCCCTACTCTCCCCCTCCCACCTTTCATGGAGTTTTTACTGGGTGAGGCAAAAGTGGCTGTCCATCCCATGTAAGTGATCAAAATACAGTGGAAAATGGCAGTAGTCTTATGTGAAAAATTCACTGAATCTTCTATGGTGTGTAATTTTTTTTTTGGGGGGGGGACTTGGAACTTGGTGTGATAATGATGGTGGGGAAATGCAGTGAAGGAGGCATGGTTTGTTGAGTTGTTTCTTGGTGTGCATTTCAGGTTTTGTATGTTTCAGGTCCTAGTCTTTAATCCAAGCTAAACAACTTTTCATTTTCATCCGTAGAGGGGATTTGATGGCAGCCAATTTTAAATTTATTCCAGTTCTACTCATGGCTACCATTTTGAAATGTGTGGGGACATTACAAAATATTTTCAACAAAATTTACTCTAATTACTGAGACTTTTCCAACAATGCACATATTTAGCCCCTCTTAACACTTAAATTTCTCAAATTGCCTCCGCATACACCCGGGCTTGGGGGGGGGGGAGGTGGAATCGGGGATACGGCACATCTGTAGAATTCTTGATCACACTTATGCTCTTTAAGAATATCGTGCGAACCATGTGTTGATGGCTTATTGATTCTGAAGCACTAAATTTTATATTTGGAAAAAAATCTTGTTTCGTATTGTAAGCGAAGCAATCGAGGATCACACTTCCACCCTGTTGAACTATGAAAATCTTATTGCCGGCCTAGTTTACCGCAATGCTAATTTATTAAATGGAAAATTAAGATTAGATTTGTAGTAAGCCCTGTTTTTAACTTTAACTTTAACTTTATTCAATAGTCAAGGCGCCCTAGTGGGCATTACATGACTTATAGCTTGTTTTTGTTTTCCTTTTTTTTTTTTTTTTTCAACAAGATTACTGAACAAGGATAAATAATTTGAAAGATGAAAAAAACCAACAATATATAAATGTAGAACATTTGAACTTGCAAAAACAAAAGGGTCATAGCCAGGAATCAAAAAGAAATAAATGACCCAGGAGAGTTAATTAATAAATACATTACATGCTTAAGCCATTATAACAGATTATAACATTCTATAAATAAATAAACATCGGTAAACAGTCCCAAAATAATCTATGTAAGATAAAAGATTATCAATTCGGGCGAAACTGTTTGTATATGAACATCAAATTCATTTTTGAAACTGTTCACTGATTGGGCCGAAACCACAGACTCAGGCAATCCGTTCCAGATAGGTAGTAGGCGGGAAAAGAAAGTGTGTCTGGCCCATTCGTGTTTATGGTACTGAATTTTTAATTTGAGTGTATGGCCACGGGTAGCTTCGTAAGTTTGTAACTGAAAATGCTGTAACAGGGATGGGCCCCCAAATTTTAATTTTAGTATTTTAAATAAGGTGATGACCCCTCCGCGCACATATCGCCACCAAACGGACGGGACTTTCAGAAAATGTAGTCTTTGCTCATATGAAAGATTTCTGAGGTTTGCGACGCGTTTTGTAAAACGACGTTGGACATTTTCAAGCGCTACCAGGTCTTTTTTGTAAAAGGGGCACCAAAAGTCAATAGCGTATTCTATAATAGGACGAATAAGTGCTAAGTAAAGTTTGAAATAAACATCGTGTCGACGCGAGGTAATTGTACGACCAATCAGGAATGAAATAGAATTTGCTTTTGAAATTACCGAATTTATGTGGCTTGAAAAATTAAGTTGACTGTTAATAATGATGCCAAGATCAGTTGTAGAGTTGTTTGGAAAACTATGTTTTGGTGCAAACTGTTAACGACATGTTAGCCATTCTATTTGTATGAATAGCTTGCGTAAATTTAAGAACTTGAATGAGAAAACCAAAATTGTCATGTTGTACTGTATCCTTCCTAGGGACATTGGAAGTGAAGAGAAATGAAGCCGCAGTAATAAAATAAATAAACTACGGGACTTTTTTGTGTCCCAAATGGTGGTATAGTTCATTTCCTATCTTCCTGCTTCCCCTCTCTCCTCCCCTCTTCCCCATCAAGCTGGCAAGAAAAAAGTTTAATTAAATATAATGATCCGTTTTGGAATGAGACTCCTATGGGACTTAAATTTTTTTATGTTTACTTGAAAGATTGGGGTTGCCTGGTAATGAAACAAACAATAGCCATAGTTAACGGAATGTATTTTTTTTTTTTTTTTGTATAGTTCATTAATCTAGGCTTTGATGAATTCGTAATGATGTTAACACCATTCAGTAAACAAAAAGCGTTGACTTTTTGTTTTGGTGAGTTCAGGAAGTGCACTACGGCATAAGGGGAAAAAAGTTTGTTGCCATAGCATTGAAAATAAAACTAGGGTTGGTCGGTGGAAGCATTTTTCTATATGCCGACGATAATAACATTACCTGAAATTTATAGCATTCTCTTTCCCCAATGCTGTTACTCTAGCAGTAGTGGCGCCAGCTAATTCCAGATAGGGGGGGCAATGATTCCCCGACAGGGGGGCAAAGAAAACGAACATTTTTTGTTTATATTTGTACACTTTAGCAGGGGCCCGCCGAAACCAGTTAGGGGGTGTGGGGGAGCGCTATAAGCTCCCCCAGCGGGGTCCGGGGCAGAGCCCCGGAAGCTGAAGCATTTTACGCTATTTGAGGACCTATTTTGGGTTTTCCGAGACACGTTTGCACCACATTGTTAAGCAAATGTCGGATGTTTTTCGTAAACATTCTTTAGCATGAGAGGTCGTAAAAACCTAACTGTGACCAAAATTCTGGTTTTTTTTACACATTTTATTTACAAATTAAATTAACTGATGAATTTAACTAACACTGAATAAGTTAGGTTTGAAAAATATTTAACCATAGCAAGAACGCACAGTTGGCCGTCATTCGTGTTGTGCGTTGGGCTTTTAAAATCGGGCCTTCCCCTTTTAGAAATAACTGGTAAGACATTGGCATCCCAAACGTGTCTCATAACTAAGATGCCTGTCAAATCAAGGAGTTTACGGGCTAACGCAGCAAATCAATTTTCAGTTTAGCCACTGTACTGTACACGATTTTCGCTTAGTTCATTGGTATCACGAATTCAAATGACGAAAACTTAACTAGAATCCTTAACAACTTTTGTTTTGTACATATTTAGTTAACGTTTCTACATTAACTACGACAGCTCTTAAAAATATGGAGGTGATGAGAACTACTGAAGCAAAACGGCAAACTCTATTTTGAGCGTTTCCTTTACGAATTTTATGTCGTCGTGTGGACTCAGTCTTCCGGCTGTTCATCGACGACAATCTCGGTCACTCCCCGATAGAGGGGCAAGGCTTCCCTGACGGGGGGGCTCTCGCCCCCCCCCCCCTGTGGCGCCACCACTGTACTCTAGAGATTAAAAGTTATTGAGCCTGCCAGCCATACATACCCAGTGTGCATGCATGCACCCCTCTTTATAAAAGCGTCGGGTACGACTACTCATCATCTTTTTTTGCCCTACGTTCCGTTCGGACGCTTGTCACTAATGCTCGCGCCTGGGGTTTTTCGATGGTGTTAATGTCATTCTTTGTTCTTCAATCAAGATGACTTCCTTCGTTCTGCTGCATGCCACGAGTGCACCCGCAGAGGTTTCGGCCCGGTAAGTTGCTCTGCATTGTTTGCTGGCCGTTCGTCACCTCTTCCTGGATTTTTGGCGCTCTCTGCAGCCTGGCGTCCTTCGCCTGTTGATCATTCTTCACCAACGGGTTTCTGTTCTTGTCCTTTGCCTATCCTCCTTTGGCTTCTGAAGGCGCTACACTGGACAGTGCTGCAACATCTGTCCCCTCCGTGAAGGCTGTGGCCTTCACTTCGGATCTTGTTTCGCTTCTGTCGGGGCTTACAAGGTAGGGAAGTTTGTGCAGGACTTCAGTTTTTTGTCACGGATGGTTGACAATAAGCACTCCCGTGTCCTTCGCCTATACTCCTTCGGTTCCGAAGGCTGTATACTGGACATTGCCACTATGTCTCCTGTACCCTGCGGGCAGGTTGTGGCCTTCCCTTTGGATCTTCCTTCGCCTGCGTCAGGGTTTTGTAAGGCTTAAGGAAGCCTGTTCACAACTAAAGCTTTACGT